>JAMFTG010000099.1:285000-390674 GCA_023974075.1 Chaenocephalus aceratus | reverse complement strand
ACGAAGCCGGTTCAGCCTCACCTGGTCTGTTGGAGTTAGCCGGTTGGCCTAATCCAAAACATACGCGCTCTCGCTAAACGGTCCTACGACGCGGGTCATCAAGTGGATCGCTCAAGCCAGCCGTGTCCTATCTAGCTAGGTGCGCGTTCACATGAGAGGGGTGGGATCTGGAGCATTCGACCAATCACAGACGTGGAGAAGCTACTGACAGCGCAGCGTCATACTTCCTGAATGAAAAGTGAACTCTAATATTAGACACATGAAGAAGTTAAACTTTAAACATGACTCGAACACTTGATCAGGATCAAAGCCTCAGAGCTGCAGCTGCAAGGTGAACACAGCTGGAGCAGAGCAAGTGTTGGAATGCGTCCATCAGCAGGTTCATGATATCACGGCCCGTCTAACACACCGTCTGTCCCGGTAGAGACACTACATACTGATATACACCTGAACATCAGCAGGAGAGGACTCTTTAAAGTAGAGACACTACATACTGATATACACCTGAACATCAGCAGGAGAGGACTCTTTAAAGTAGAGACACTACATTCTGATATACACCTGAATATCAGCAGGAGAGGACTCTTTAAAGTAGAGACACTACATACTGATATACACCTGAACATCAGCAGGAGAGGACTCTTTAAAGTAGAGACACTACATACTGATATACACCCGAACATTAGCAGGAGAGGACTCTTTAAAGTAGAGACACTACATACTGATATACACCTGAACATCAGCAGGAGAGGACTCTTTAAAGTAGAGACACTACATACTGATATACACCAGAACACCAGCAGGAGAGGACTCTTTAAAGTAGAGACACTACATACTGATATACACCCGAACATCAGCAGGAGAGGACTCTTTAAAGTAGAGAAACTACATACTGATATACACCTGAACATCAGCAGGAGAGGACTCTTTAAAGTAGAGAAACTACATACTGATATGCACCTGAACATCAGCAGGAGAGGACTCTTTAAAGTAGAGACACTACATACTGATATACACCTGAACATCAGCAGGAGAGGACTCTTTAAAGTAGAGACACTACATACTGATATACACCTGAACATCAGCAGGAGAGGACTCTTTAAAGTAGAGACACTACATACTGATATACACCTGAACATCAGCAGGAGAGGACTCTTTAAAGTAGAGACACTACATACTGATATACACCTGAACATCAGCAGGAGAGGACTCTTTAAAGTAGAGACACTACATACTGATATACACCTGAACATCAGCAGGAGAGGACTCTTTAAAGTAGAGACACTACACACTGATATACACCTGAACATCAGCAGGAGAGGACTCTTTAAAGTAGAGACACTACACACTGATATACACCTGAACATCAGCAGGAGAGGACTCTTTAAAGTAGAGATACTACATACTGATATACACCTGAACATCAGCAGGAGAGGACTCTTTAAAGTAGAGACACTACATACTGATATACACCTGAACATCAGCAGGAGAGGACTCTTTAAAGTAGAGATACTACATACTGATATACACCTGAACATCAGCAGGAGAGGACTCTTTAAAGTAGAGACACTACATACTGATATACACCTGAACATCAGCAGGAGAGGACTCTTTAAAGTAGAGACACTACATACTGATATACACCTGAACATCAGCAGGAGAGGACTCTTTAAAGTAGAGACACTACATACTGATATAAAACCTCCGAGCGGATACAGGAAACGTTTTGTCCTCCGTCTGCAGGAAGTCACAGACGCTGCTGACATTGGGCACTACATTCTTTAAACGTGTTATTTCTGCAGATGATTTGGAGTTTTTTTTAAAAACATCACAGACTTTTCTTTCCCTTTTAACAAGAATATCCTCATTGCTGCTGAATCTGTTTTTCCGTTCCTCTGCAGACGCCAGGCCATGGAAAGTGACGTCATTATTAATACATTATGAACTAAGTAAAACATCTTGATATTCTTTTGGTGCCTTGACAAAATATTGAACAAATGATTTTTCTGATAAATGACCATCAGTGATTTAATGACCAAGTGGGAAAAGCAAAACAATAAAAGCCTTAGAACTGTTGGCTGCAGCTTTTCAAACCTAAAATAGACACGTATGCAACAGAGCACAGGAGTCTTCAAATATATGGAGTCTCATATACAGTATATATATATATATATATGTCCAGTGGAGTTTCTATATGTACTAAAGTGGTGGGGCACAACCAACGTAGATGTCTATATATAAGCTTCTGCAGTGAGGGTCGTGGCTGCTGAGGCTCCGACTCTTCAGGTTTACAAATATTATATTTGGCCCTAAATCAAAATATAATATTATTTTCAAAAGCCTCTTCAGTCTGATGCTTCAATTACTTTGAAACAGACAGTTCAACAGAAGGATACCCAAAACATGTAATTTTATCATTTAGATATTGAATTGTTCTCTCTTAGTAAGATCCCATCTTCAATAACATGGCGGTCTCACCTTGACTTGAAGATGAAGTCCATTTGCCTATCCTTCTGGACAAACATCTCTATTACTTTTTTTGTAAAAGTCCTCCTTATCTTCTTGTAGTTTCAAAAGTCTATCATAAATCTAATCTAATCGATAGATTTATGATTCTAAAATGATAAAAGTAGGGTAGACATGTGGATATTATCCGGCTGAACAAAACGTGCATTTATCTAACAGGTTTGTTTCCCACAGATCTTATTTGGAGCTATTTTCTAAAATCTTATGGAGAAATCTCGTTGCTTTCTGTGGAGGGAAGACATGCGCAGCTTACTTCCTGGTTTTAGGACGCGTCTCTCTCGTCTCCTCTTCACACACCACACTTTTCGCGGCACACGTAATTACAGCCAATCAGCTCTGAGAGATGTGAGATGACGTATGGTGGGGATGGCAGCTCAGTGCCCCTATGGTCATTATGTTTTGCCACACACATTAAGGCCCAAGGGTGTAGGGGTAGGGTGTAGGGGTAGGGTGTAGGTGTAGGGGTAGGGTGTAGGGTGTAGGGGTAGGGGGTAGGGTGTAGGGGTAGGGTGTAGGTGTAGGGGGTAGGGGGTAGGGGTAGGGTGTAGGTGTAGGGGGTAGGGGGTAGGGTGTAGGTGTAGGGGTAGGGTGTAGGTGTAGGGGTAGGGGGTAGGGGTAGGGTGTAGGGTGTAGGGGTAGGGTGTAGGTGTAGGGGTAGGGGTAGGGTGTAGGGGTAGGGTGCAGGGGGCGGTTTGGGAATGGGCCAAAATAGGACAATACTCTGAGCATGCGCAGTGTAGTTTTTACAGTCACCGTTCACTCAGACAGAGAGAGGGAGGGATCGGGTTTTGTCCCACATGGCTCTAAACAGCTCAGTCGGCACACACTGTAGACACTCATTAGAAGAACACAGACTGAAACAGCAATGAGACGAATCAGATCATTAAACATGATCTTAACATTTATTTTATATATTTTTTTATTTATTTTTTGCATTTTTTTGTAATCATTATTTGTAATACTGTCTGCTGACACTAGGTGGGGCTGTGTCCCGCCTGCCCCTAATGACCAGTCGCCACTGGCCGTACTTCTCTGTTGTGAAAAGAAGTTGTCTCTTCGTCGAACACGTCACTGCTCTCTCATTCTTGGCCTCAGAAGTTCATTCATCACAGATTCGTCAGCGCTGGCTCTGAGCCGCACGGGTTGAGTTACATCCCACAGCTGTTGGGAGACACTGAGAGGAAATACTGCAGAGGTCAGGGGTCACGGCCGGGTCGCAGGCTGTATGACTTTAGTGCCTGGCTCAAAGACACTGAGGCATTTAAATAAGAACGTCTCTGAGACTCGTTGGGAAGTTACCATCTGGTTATTACTGAGTGACCCTCGATGAGACGTGTGGCAGAGGGTAAAGGCCAATCTGATCGATGAGACGTGTGGAAGAGTCTGATTCAACACTTAAAGGACTTCTGACTTCTGACCAAAAGCACAACGTTTTTTTCTCAGGATTCTGAGATTCTTTGAAAAAAAGTCAAAATTCTATTTTTTCTCCAAGTTCCGAGTTTTGGGAAAAAAAGAAAATGATTCTCAAAATTCTGAGATGTTTTGAACAGATTTTTGAAAATAAAATGTCAATTATCGTTTCATTATCTAATTGTTGAAAAACTGCATTGCATCTTTCCTCAAAATAGTTATTGGCGAGTCGTTTCATTCCATATTCCATAATAATAATAATAATATTCTTCTTCTTCTTCTTCTTCTTCTTCTTCTTCTTCTTCTTCTTCTTCTTCTTCTTCTTCTTCTTCTTCTTCTTCTTCTTCTTCTTCTTCTTCTTCTTCTTCTTCTTCTTCTTCTTCTTCTTCTTCTTCTTCTTCTTGGTTTCAGATCTTCAGCTCTGCTTCAACTTTGACACGAAGAACTTCAAGGTCTTCTCCGGCTCCAAAGAAAACCAGTTTGGATACACGGTCCAGCAGCACGAGGCCGGAGGGCGCCAGTGGTGAGGAACCCAGTTCAATATGCATCCACCCAAAAACCAGTCTGTACCGGTCTCACACCATCAGAATGTATAGAAATCAGACTGTGAAGTTCTGCTTGCGTCTATTGAATCCAGTTTGTCCTGGTCTTCTCTTACAATCCCTAAAGAACCGTCTTTACTGATCAATGGAAACCAGTCTGTCTTCGTCTATTGAAACCTGTATTTACTGGTCCAACACCATCAATGGAAACCAGTCTATATGGTCTTATATTATCCATAGAAACCAGTTTGTGCTGGTCTCACACCACCAATATAAACCAGTATGTCTACACACATAGAAATCAGACTGTAAAGTTCTGCTTACGTCTATAGAAACCAGTTTGACCTGGTCTGATCTTACATCTAACACCATCATTTGAAACCAGTCTGTACTAGTTTGGCTTCTTCCAAAGGAAGAGGTCTGATGGTCTTATATTATCTATAGAAACCAGTTTGTGCTGGTCTAATAATCGGTCGGAAACCAATCGGTCTTTGTCTATGAAAAAAGTCTGTACAGTTCTGCTTATGTTTAAAAAAAACAGTTTGTGCTGGTCTGGTCTTACAATCCCTATAGAACCAGTCTGTACTGGTCCAACACCATTATTTAAAACTAATCCATACTGGTCTGCCTGAAACTATAGAAACCAGTTTGTATTGGTCTAACATTCTCAATTGAAACCAGTCTGAACCGGCCTGTCTATAGCTATAGAACCTGTTTGTACTGGTCCAACACCATCAATAGAAACCAGCCCTTCTTTGTCTATTGAAACCAGTCTTTACTGGTCTCATATTCTCTATAGAAACCAGTTTGAACTGGTCTGTCTAAATCTTCTTAATCTGTTGACTTTTTCTTGTTTTTTTACCATTGGGAGGAATGGAGGTTCGTACTGGATCCAATGGTTTGTTTTGTCTCAGCAAGAGAGCGTCTCCTGTAGCTGGCGGAACTTTTGAACGATGTGTTTAAAATATTTTGTGTTTCAGTGGAAATTTAAAGATGACAGATTGGCTAAACGGACCGTGTGATGAACTTCAGACTATAAGTCGGTAGATCTTAAGATTAAATGACTATCAACATAATTTATGGGACTTTAAAGGGTTTTCCAGCTTCTGACAGCATTTGGACGCCTCAGGTGGAGACGGATTGGACCCTGTTGTTCTGTCCGTGGATCCAAAGGATTTATTTACTGTGGTCTGTCAGGAGTTTCCTGGGAAAGCGAGAAAACCTTCCACTTGTTTCCAGGAAAGTTGGTGGAGAAGTCAGACTCATGTTGGGACGACACATTTTCCACCCATGTGTCTGATATCTGCACACGGTACTTATTGTCCTCTCTGCTTTAAAGTAGGGTTTCATAATCCGGACCTGACAGAGTCTGCTTGGCTCTCGTCATCTGGAGACCAAATCCGTCTCTCATTTCACTTGAATTCACTTTATTTAAAGACAGACTTTCATTTAATCCAAGCGTTTCTCTTATATCTGGTTGTATCTTTTAGTCACTATAAAAGTACTTCAATATATTACATACAATATATAAAGTATCTACAATCTCACCTACTTATGTCTCCTCTAATCTTAGCCTTTCCCTTACGTACTGCACTTAAGTACGATGTTGAGGTACTTTACTTGAGTATTTCCATGTTATGCTACCTTGTACTTCTACTCCTCTACAGTTCAGAGGTACATGGTGTACTTTTCCTCCACTACATGTATTTAATACCTTCAGTTACTTCACAGATGTGGATGAATGATGTGAAATATAATCAAGTGTTGAATCAGACTTTAGTTCCACCTGGAGTAAATCCACCAGCTACCCTGCAGTCTACAAAGTACTTCAGACTAGCTGCACCTCCACCAGCTACCCTGCAGTCTACAAAGTACTTCAGACTAGCTTCTTAGTACTTTTACTTTTACTCAAGAACAAGATCTGAGTACTTCTACTTTAACTCAAGTACAAGATCTGAGTACTTCTACTGTTACTCAAGTACAATATCTGAGTACTTCTACTTTAACTCAAGTACAAGATCTGAGTACTTCTACTTTTACTCAAGAACAAGATCTGAGTACTTCTACTTTTACTCAAGAACAAGATCTGAGTACTTCTACTTTTACTCAAGAACAAGATCTGAGTACTTCTACTTTTACTCAAGAACAAGATCTGAGTACTTCTACTTTTACTCCAGTACAATATCTGAGAACTTCTACTTTTACTCAAGTACAAGATCTGAGTACTTCTACTTTTACTCAAGTACAAGATCTGAGTACTTCTACTTTAACTCAAGTACAAGATCTGAGTACTTCTACTTTTAATTAAGAACAAGATCTGAGTACTTCTACTTTTACTCCAGTACAATATCTGAGTACTTCTACTTTTACTCAAGTACAAGATCTGAGTACTTCTACCTTTACTAAAGTACAAGACCTGAGTACTTTAACTCAAGTACAAGATCTGAGTACTTCTACTTTTACTCAAGAACAAGATCTGAGTACTTCTACTTTTACTCAAGTACAAGATCTGAGTACTTCTACTCTTACTCAAGAACAAGATCTGAGTACTTCTAAAAACCCTTAATGCGATGGAGCTTAATCTGTTGAAATACACATCTATTTGTGTATGTTTTTAAAGGAGATATAGAACAAGATAGAATGTGGTTTAGTGAACAGTATAAATCCTCGGCCCCCTGCTGGGGGCTGTCTGCGGCTGCAGGTGAGATCGTGCAACATTCCCGCTCTTCCTCTCTCTCTGTTTCTCTGGAAACATTCGCAGCGTGACGATGAATACCTCGCAGTCTGATGAATACCTCGCAGTCTGACGAATACCTCGCAGTCTGACGAATACCTCGCAGTCTGACGAATACCTCGCAGTCTGACGAATACTTCGCATTCTGATGAATACCTCGCAGTCAGACGAATACCTCGCAGTCTGACGAATACCTCGCAGTCTGACGAATACCTCGCAGTCTTATGAATACCTCGCATTCTGATGAATACCTCGCAGTCTTATGAATACCTCGCATTCTGATGAATACCTCGCAGTCTGACGAATACCTTGCAGTCTGACGAATACCTCGCAGTCTGATGTATACCTCGCATTCTGATGAATACCTCGCAGTCTTATGAATACCTCGCAGTCTGATGAATACCTCGCAGTCTGACGAATACCTCGCAGTCTGACGAATACCTCGCAGTCTGACGAATACCTCGCAGTCTGAGGAATACCTCGCAGTCTGTTGAATACCTCGCAGTCTGATGAATACCTCGCAGTCTGATGTATACCTCACATTCTGACGAATACCTCGCAGTCTGTTGAATACCTCGCAGTCTGACGAATACCTCACAGTCTGAGGAATACCTCGCAGTCTGTTGAATACCTCGCAGTCTGACGAATACCTCGCAGTCTGATGAATACCACAAAGTGCTCAAGGATTACAGAGTCTCTCGCTTTGAAGCAGCAGGTAAATAAGTGGAAGGTATTTAGCGTTTTGTAACTCCTGCGACCCGAGGCCCTGGACTGGAAACTATGTGATGCGGTTTGTTATTCCCCACCCCCCTCTGTGCGAGAGAGTGTGTGTGTGTGTGTGTGTGGGGGGGGGATTTGACATTGTTTTCCTGCAGAGTTGTTTTTCTACACAGCATGGTGACATTTAACGTCTCAAGTGTTTGTCTGGATATTTTCTTTTTCAGACATGGTGGAATAATCAGTGGTGGAGAGTAATAACGTACAGTTACATGCAATAGAATATAAGTCTATGAGAACATGTTCCTACTTCTCTCTTGAATTTCTTACCTTTGTTTCTTTATTCGTTCAACTGTCCGTTGTAAGTAGCTCAATATTCCGATCCTTGTTCTCACAACGCTCTGTTTTTGAGGGGAATAGTTAGGAAGCTGTTGTTCCCTTCACCTCGATCTAAACCCAATGCGTCGATCGCATGGCATTGAAAAAAAAGAAGAAGAAAAAAGAAAAAGGAAAACATTTAATTATTTGTTTTCATCCATCCTCACTTTGCATTCGCCACTTGGTTGACGTACAGGTGCCAGTCTGAGTTGTGTTGTGCCATACGGGTTCATGCCGTGATGAGGGGGCCTCGCCTCCTCACCTGAAGCCACAGTGTATCCCCCCCCCCCCCCGCTAACGACACAGATTGGGCGGCCCTGTAGGTAGGTCATTTGGGCTCGGTCATTTTAAAAGTAGCTCCCAAAGTGTGGGCCCCCCTGATCCAAACCCCCTGCAGAGCGATGCATGCTAACGGCTCCAGGAGGGAGGACACAAGCAGCCCAATAAACAGCAGCAGGTAAACGACAGCACCTGCTCAGGCGGTGATGACGTGACGATGTGTCTGATGTGGACGACACGCGATCAGACGGACGCTTAGAGGCTTTTCCTCTGCAGTGTGACTCAGCTGTATTCCCAGAATCCTCATGTGGAGGTGTTTACCCCCCCCCCCTGCTGTGTGACTCGGGGTCTGACCTCTGTTCCCGTACGTGGAGTTAATCAGCGTCTTTATGAGGTTCCTGTCTGCATGCGACGACACGCACACATCTCCGGGCTGCCACACCACAGGGCTCTGATTTGAGATGCTAGCTTTGATTCACAAACATGTCTCTCAAGTTCCATCCCACAGGCCATACGACTATCACACACACACACGCGCACACACACGCACGCACGCACGCACGCACGCACGCACGCACGCACGCACGCACGCACGCACACAATGAAACTTTATGTAAAAGCCGCTCAGAGACAGTTTCCTCCCACAATCAGACTATTGAACACCTGAACTCTGTGAAGAGCATCCATCAACATTCATCTTGCAAATTATGTATATAATATATATATATATATATATCTCATATTCCAGTTACTTGTATATAGACTCTTCTTGCACTATTTCATCAGTTGTATCTGTTCCATGTCCTCTATATATTCCCGTTGCTCTGTTGGAGGAGACTTCAGCGTCTCATCTCCGTGTCTCCTCTGAAGCTGCTGAGCTCATGAGGATGAAGCCTTGAAACCTGAAGCTTGACATGACACCGACTCAAAGACTCTCTGTCCTGCACACGGTCCTGCACACGGTCCTGCACACGGTCCTGCACACGGTCCTGCACACGGTCCTGCACACGGTCCTGCACACGGTCCTGCACACAGTCCTGCACACGGTCCTGCACACGGTCCACTGTTCGGCCAAATGACATTACATTACATTTAGCTGAGGCTTTTATCCAAAGCGACTCACAATAAGTGCGTTCGACCAGGAAGACACAACCCTGAAGAAAACAGAATCACAAAGTACATCAGGTTTCATAGAGCCAAGCATTTCAAGTGCTACTCAGCTGGCTTTAGAGGAGCCAGCCCTTTGTTAGTATATAAGTGCTTTGTTAGTAGTTCTATCCTCGAGGTGGAGTCGAGAGAGATGAGCTTCAGTCCGGAAGGTGTGTGAGCTTTCTGCTGTCCTGATGTCAATGGGAGCTCATTCCACCATCTTGGAGCCAGGACAGCAAACCCACGTGTTCCTGCTGATGGGAACTTGGGTCCCCCTCGCAGCGAGGGTGCAGCGAGGGTGCAGCGAGGGTGCAGCGAGGGTGCAGCGAGTCGTCTGGCTGATGCAGAGCGGAGTGCACGTGCTGGGGTGCACGGTTTAACCATGTCCTGGATGTAGGAAGGGCCAGATCCATTCGCAGCATGGTACGCAAGCACCAGGGTCTTGAAGTGGATTCTAGCAGTTACTGGAAGCCAGTGGAGGGAGCGGAGGAGCGGAGTGGTGTGGGAACATTTAGGAAGGCTGAAGACCAGACGAGCCGCTGCATTCTGATGAGCTGCAGAGGTCGGAGCGATGCATGGGATGATTATTACACCATATGAAAAGCATCATCCTCATTGTTCTGCTTCTCTCGTGTCCTGCGTCGTGGCTCTGCTCGACACATGCAGTCTTTAAAAATAACCTTAACAGGAAACAACTTTTTAAAGATTAGTAAAAGATTGTGTTTTTAAAACACTATTGAATGGTGTGTGAGTGGATGGCAGGGAGCTGGTGGTACTGTATTCACTTCCTTTAACCACCTCATTCAGAAAGCTGGTGTCCTCATATTTACGACAGAGCCGGTCAGCGGACCAATCAGAGCGCAGCCTGGGCTCTGGTTCAGACAGAGGGGAACAGAGAGAGTCTCTCTCACCATGAGCTCAGCAGCTCGGAGGAGACGAGCAGCTGAAGTGTCCTCCAGCAGAGCAGCGGAATATAGAGAGGACTTACACAGATTCATAGTTTACCATCTTCCCTTTAATGCAACTACTATTACATCCTATAATGTATAATGTCATCTGTATGTGTGTGTGTGTGTGTGTGTGTGTGTGTGTGTGTGTGTGTGTGTGTGTGTGTGTGTGCAGGCTGCTGGTTGGAGCTCCCTTGGAGTCCACAGGGAAGCAGCAGACTGGTGATGTGTTCAGGTGCCCTCTGGACAGGAACTCTGCAAACTGCAGCAGACTCAACCTGGGTGAGAAGCACACGTATCAGCAGCACGGCTGGTATTTCCTGTTTTATTGCATTTACTTGTCAGTATATAAATATATATATATATATATATATATTTCATTTTTATATTTTTATTATTATGGTGTTTGTTTTGTTTGATATCATGTGATGGTTTGTAATAGCTAATGCTAATGCTAATGCTAATGCTAAGTCCCACTGCTAACCTGAGTGTGATGACGCTGTGCGTCAGGGAGGCTCTCTCTGGACGGCGTGTCGGAGCGGAAGGACAACATGAGGCTGGGGATGACGCTGACCTCTAACCCCAGAGACAGCAGCTTCGTGGTGAGACGCTCACCCTCTCTGTCAACGCATACATGATTCATAAAGCCCTCTGAAGTCTTCGTTGGGACTGACCGCGTGTCTCCGTCCTCAGACCTGTGGTCCTCTCTGGTCTCACGAGTGTGGCAGCTCGCTGTACAGCACGGGCATCTGCTCCAGAGTCAGCAGGTCCTTCAAACTGTCGCAGCCCATCGCCCCCCGCCCTGCAGAGTGAGACTAACCCTACACACATCTGTAGCACATCTGCATCACATCTGCATCGCATCTGTATAAGCAAAGATGGCAGAAGTACACACATCCTTTACTCAAGTAGAAGTACACACATCCTTTACTCAAGTAGAAGTACACACATCCTTTACTCAAGTAGAAGTACACACATCCTTTACTCAAGTAGAAGTACACACATCCTTTACTCAAGTAGAAGTACACACATCCTTTACTTGAGTAGAAGTACACACATCCTTTACTCAAGTAGAAGTACTCTCATCCTTTACTCAAGTAGAAGTACACACATCCTTCACTCAAGTAGAAGTACACACATCCTGTACTCAAGCAGAAGTACACACATCCTTCACTCAAGCAGAAGTACACACATCCTTTACTCAAGTAGAAGTACACACATCCTTTACTCGAGTAGAAGTACACACATCCTTTACTCGAGTAGAAGTACACACATCCTTACTCAAGTAGAAGTACACTCATCCTTTACTCAAGTAGAAGTACACACATCCTTTACTCAAGTAGAAGTACACACATCCTTTACTCGAGTAGAAGTACACTCATCCTTTACTCGAGTAGAAGTACACACATCCTTTACTCAAGTAGAAGTACACACATCCTTTACTCGAGTAGAAGTACACACATCCTTTACTCAAGTAGAAGTACACTCATCCTTTACTCGAGTAGAAGTACACACATCCTTTACTCAAGTAGAAGTACACTCATCCTTTACTCAAGTAGAAGTACACACATCCTTTACTCAAGTAGAAGTACACACATCCTTTACTCAAGTAGAAGTACACTCATCCTTTACTCAAGTAGAAGTACACTCATCCTTTACTCAAGTAGAAGTACAGATACTCGTGTTTAAACATGATTTGGTAAAAGTAGAAGTACTGACTGAACTTCTTTACTTTACGGTTTCATTCCATTATGATTAATTTAGTTTGCTTTTCGCAGGGTGCGAGACGTTCATGGACATCGTGATAGTTCTGGACGGCTCTAACTCCATCTACCCGTGGTACGAGGTGCGGGACTTCCTCATCACCATCCTGCAGAAGTTCTACATCGGCCCAGGTCAGACGCAGGTCGGTTCATCGCTGAATTAAAAGAAGTCCAGTGGGATCAATGCTGAGCCAATGGGATCTCTCCGTAGGGTTTAGGCTATAGCTGAACTAAGGTCTGAGGTTGAGACGCGTTGAAGAGGCGGATCACGTTTTGTTCTACGACATTAAAACATCACTGGTGATTTCTGAAGAGTGGACGTGTCGGAGAAACGATGGTTGTTACCGAGTGGCTGAACAGGACTACAGAAGTCGTGGAGGTCGTTGTACGTCATTACGCCGAACACGTGAACACTCCTCTGAGTTAGCTTCTGTTCTGCTTGAGAGCAAGTCCCTGCCTGTGTTTGAATCTAGAATCTGAAGTCGGCGTGACGTTGAAGTCGTGCTGCTGGACTCGCTGTAGCTCCTTTATAGCATCACGTTAGCATGTAGCTTCTGGCCATTAGAGTTATGATTAGAACATTATGAAAGTAGACGAGGAGAATATCCGGCTGAACAAAGCATTTATCAAACAGGTTCGTCTTCCACAGATCTTGTTTTTTACAATATTCCAAAAATCCTACGGAGAAATCCCGTTGCTTTATGTCGAGGGAACCAGCCGCTTCCTTCCGGGTCGGCCTACACAAATACGCCATCCCTGCACCGCTCTATATTGTTGTGATACCTTCAGGTGCATTGGTTCATGTGGAGTGCTTCCTCCGCAGGTGGGTGTGGTTCAGTACGGCTCCAAGGTGGTCCATGAGTTCGGTCTGGGGGAGTACCAGACGGTGGAGGAGGTGGTGCAGGCCGCCCGGGGCATCGACCAGCGGGGGGGCGAGGAGACCAGGACGGCCCTGGGCATCAACGTGGGGCGGTACGGCACCAAAAGAAGTCTCTCGTTTCTCTCCCCTTACTTTTGTGTTTCCGGTCCATTTCGACTGTTCTATTTTAACTGCTCCTACATGAACCCGTTTAAGCTGTAAACAATGTCTCAGACTATTGGATGAATATGCAGTGAATATACAAGAAATAGACACTTTAAATGTATTCCCAAATCAACATTTTGACGATGTGTGGGTGTGTATCTGATGCTTAAACACCACCTAGGGAAACCCATTAATTTCATATGGTGGTAGGTTTTGACGATGTTACAAAGTTGAATAAAACTCCAAATTCAATTATGTGGTGATCGGCAATGTCATATGTTTGCCGTGGAGGATACCATAAGGCCTCGAGGCAATGAAATGTAAGACACAGTATTTATGATTGATGAAAGTAGTAATCCGGTCAGGTTTGACTCGAACACGAAAGGAGGTCTTAACGCCACAACCGGGATCTCTGACGCGGTTTAACTCTGCTTTGGTCTTCAGGTCCGAAGGGTTCAAGCGAGGCGGTCGACCCGGAGCGAAGAAGGTGATGATCGTGATCACAGACGGAGAATCTCACGACAGTCCGCAGCTGGTCCAGGCGGTCGCCGACAGCGAGAGAGACAACGTCACCATGTACGCCATCGCTGTGAGTCCTTCAAGACCCAAATACCCTACGGACTTCCTCTCTGAATCGCTGTGCGAAATCTTGTTCGACTTTTGTACGACTTAGTGTCCAACTTCCTGTCTGACTTCTCTGACCTCCTATCAAACTTCCTGTCAGACTTTTGTACAACTTTCTGTCCAACTTCCTGTCCGACCTCATGTCCGACTTCCTGTCCGACCTCTTGTCCGACTTCCTGTCCGACCTCATGTCCGACTTCCTGTCCGACCTCATGTCCGACTTCCTGTCCGACCTCCTGTCCGACTTCCTGTCCGACCTCATGTCCGACGTCATGTCCGATTTCCTGTCCGACCTTATGTCCGACTTCCTGTCCGACCTCATGTCCGACCTCATGTCCGACTTCCTGACCGACCTCGTGTCCGACTTCCTGTCCGACTTCCTGTCCGACTTCCTGTCCGACTTCCCGTCCGACCTCATGTCTGACTTCCCGTCCGACCTCATGTCCGACTTCCCGTCCGACCTCTTGTCCGACTTCCTGTCCGAACTCATGTCCGACTTCCTGTCCGACCTCCTGTCCGACTTCCTGTCCGACCTCTTGTCCGACTTCCTGTCCGACCTCATGTCCGACTTTCTGTCCGACCTCCTGTCCGACTTCCTGTCCGACCTCATGTCCGACTTCCTGTCCGACCTCTTGTCCGACTTCCTGTCCGACCTCATGTCCGACCTCATGTCTGACTTCCTGACCGACCTCTTGTCCGACTTCCTGTCCGACCTCATGTCCGACTTCCTGTCCGACCTCATGTCCGACTTTCTGTCCGACCTCATGTCCGACTTCCTGTCCGACCTCCTGTCTGACTTCCTGTCCGACCTCTTGTCCGACTTCCTGTCCGACCTCATGTCCGACTTCCTGTCCGACCTCATGTCCGACCTCATGTCCGACTTCCTGACCGACCTCGTGTCCGACTTCCTGTCCGACTTCCTGTCCGACTTCCCGTCCGACCTCATGTCCGACTTCCCGTCCGACCTCATGTCCGACTTCCCGTCCGACCTCTTGTCCGACTTCCTGTCCGAACTCATGTCCGACTTCCTGTCCGACCTCCTGTCCGACTTCCTGTCCGACCTCTTGTCCGACTTCCTGTCCGACCTCATGTCCGACTTTCTGTCCGACCTCCTGTCCGACTTCCTGTCCGACCTCATGTCCGACTTCCTGTCCGACCTCTTGTCCGACTTCCTGTCCGACCTCATGTCCGACCTCATGTCTGACTTCCTGACCGACCTCTTGTCCGACTTCCTGTCCGACCTCATGTCCGACTTCCTGTCCGACCTCATGTCCGACTTTCTGTCCGACCTCATGTCCGACTTCCTGTCCGACCTCCTGTCCGACTTCCTGTCCGACCTCTTGTCCGACTTCCTGTCCGACCTCATGTCCGACTTCCTGTCCGACCTCATGTCCGACCTCATGTCCGACTTCCTGTCCGACCTCATGTCCGACTTCCTGTCCGACCTCATGTCCGACCTCATGTCCGACTTCCTGACCGACCTCGTATCCGACTTCCTGTCCGACTTCCTGTCCGACTTCCCGTCCGACCTCATGTCTGACTTCCCGTCCGACCTCATGTCCGACTTCCCGTCCGACCTCTTGTCCGACTTCCTGTCCGAACTCATGTCCGACTTCCTGTCCGACCTCCTGTCCGACTTCCTGTCCGACCTCTTGTCCGACTTCCTGTCCGACCTCATGTCCGACTTTCTGTCCGACCTCCTGTCTGACTTCCTGTCCGACCTCATGTCCGACTTCCTGTCCGACCTCTTGTCCGACTTCCTGTCCGACCTCATGTCCGACCTCATGTCTGACTTCCTGACCGACCTCTTGTCCGACTTCCTGTCCGACCTCATGTCCGACTTCCTGTCCGACCTCATGTCCGACTTCCTGTCCGACCTCTGTCTGACTTCTGTCCGACCTCATGTCCGACTTCCTGTCCGACCTCTTGTCCGACTTCCTGTCCGACCTCATGTCCGACCTCATGTCTGACTTCCTGACCGACCTCTTGTCCGACTTCCTGTCCGACCTCATGTCCGACTTCCTGTCCGACCTCATGTCCGACTTCCTGTCCGACCTCATGTCCGACTTCCTGTCCGACCTCATGTCCGACTTCCTGTCCGACCTCTTGTCCGACTTCCTGTCTGAACTCAGAATCCTGTTGTACTCAATCAACTTTCTGTTCCTGAGAACTTGGAATGTATTCCTCTTTCTTCTCCCATGTTCTCCTCGCTTATGCAGCATAACCAGAGGCCCCTTTTTATATTCTTCTACCAATCTCGTCATTGAACAGCAATTAAGAAGTTTGCCGTAATGCTTGTGAAGTGTGGGATCATGGGAGTTTCTGACACTTTAATGCAGGAAAGTTTCATATTTTAGTTTGAAAAAGGGTTTCCACTGCATCTCTTCCAGGTTCTGGGTTATTACAACCGCCGGGGGATCAACCCTGAAGCCTTCCTGAAGGAAATCAAGTTTATTGCGAGCGACCCGGATGAGCAGCACTTCTTCAACGTGTCGAACGAGTCTTCACTGAAGGATATCGCGGACGCGCTGGGAGAGAGGATCTTCTCTCTGGAAGGTGAGTCGATCCTCTGCATGGTACATCTGTGCTGATACAGACAGGAAGTATACACATCCTTTACTCAAGTAGAAGTACAGATACTCATGTTTAAAAATACTCTGGTAAAAGTAGAGAAGTATGAACTTTGAAATGTACTTCAGTAAAAAGTCCCCATAGCTAGCAGCTGCTTTAAAGAGTACCTGACCGCCCTTTATATTAATAGAACAATAATGTCATTGTTAGCTAATGAATGTTTCCATGCTGACCAACGGCAACATGACAACGTTTCCATTGGTCCCTCTTCTTTAGAGAAGACCAGGAAGTGATGGATACACGGATCGTGTTCCAACCAATAGGCACGCAGTGACTCTGAAGAATAATGACCACGCACCAACACACATTCAGACTAAAGGAACCAGCTGTTTGGGAAATGAGAGAAGTAGAAAGTACAAGTATTTGAGTTCAACATGTGAGAAGTAGAAAGAACAGGTATTTGTGTTCAACATGTAAGAAGTAGAAAGTACAGGTATTTGTGTTCAACATGTGAGAAGTAGAAAGTACAGGTATTTGAGTTCAACATGTAAGAAGTAGAAAGTACAGGTATTTGTGTTCAACATGTAAGAAGTAGAAAGTACAGGTATTTGTGTTCAACATGTAAGAAGTAGAAAGTACAGGTATTTGAGTTCAACATGTAAGAAGTAGAAAGTACAGGTATTTGAGTTCAACATGTGAGAAGTAGAAAGTACAGGTATTTGAGTTCAACATGAGAGAAGTAGAAAGTACAGGTATTTGGGTTCAACATGTATGAAGTAGAAAGTACAGGTATTTGGGTTCAACATGTATGAAGTAGAAAGTACAGGTATTTGAGTTCAACATGAGAGAAGTAGAAAGTACAGGTATTTGGGTTCAACATGTATGAAGTAGAAAGTACAGGTATTTGGGTTCAAAATGTAAGAAGTCAAAGTCAAAAGTCGTCAGAAGAATAAGTAGTGGAGTAAAGTGCTGATACCAGAAAAATGTACTCAAGTACAGTAACGAAGTATTCGTACTCCAATACTTCCCACCTGTGGTTAGGGATGTGATTCTGAAATACTAACCCAGCTTGTATCCCACCCTGAAGGCAGCATCTCCGTGGTCCAATGGGATTTCTCCATGTGATTTTGGAATATTGTAGAAAGTACGGAAGTTAGTTAGATACCAAAACAGAAACTTAGAACTGCAACGAGCCGCCGATCCTCAGTGGGATCGGCACTACTGGTGTTCCATTTAAAGAGTTTTATTAACTTAAAAGTGGGGTATGTCATTTATTTCAGAAACACTTGTTGTTATATTCCATGGAATGCTCTGAACATCCCGATAGCAATGAATATATTAAATACTCTGACAATAAATCCATAACAAATTTCATCTGAGCCGGCTAAAGTAACTGGACGGCCTACCTGCCTGTCAGCCTTCCATCGGGGCACACACCTATCTCGTGCCCTCATTGGTCACGTGAACGTTCGTGTGTTGGAGGCGGGGCTTGTGAGGAAGTGGCAGATTTGTTCCGGCTGTGTATTTTCTAATTCTAGCCACTCGAGCTGGTTTCTCCAAAATGACCCACCTTTAAGTTAATATGCTCCAGTGGGTATTCGTCCAGTATTCATTGTTACATGTCTAATATATGTAAGATATGCAATGCAAGCTCTTTGAGCCTTTGGAAACGCGCTAAGTTATTATTATTAAAATGTGAAAGTTACAGGAAGACGGTGTCTGTTTGTGTCCTGCAGGAAGTCAGGGTCGACGGTTCGGGCTGCAGATGGCTCAGGCGGGCTTCTCCTCGCATTTAGTCAAAGTGAGTGAAATCATGGTCACATGTACGTCCTTATGTAAGGGCATCACTAACTTACAGCTGTGTGTTTAAGGTGATGTAATGACGATGCTAATCTTCATTTGTTTCCACTATTGATTGATGTAAAGGTTGGTGTACCCTCATGTGGGATGTGTCTGAAATGCGTGTTTTAGATCTCAGAGATTCTCTTGATGTTGATCACTTTATCATCTCTTATTCCCAAGGTGTAACTGTATTTCTATAGCACAGCGTCTTGGCCAGTATAGGGTTATACGTGATGTTGGTCAAATAAACAGAGTTCCCTTCAGCAAAACAAACTGTGGTCCGATCAAAGTCAGCAGGTGACGAGTCGTGTGTTTATTGAATCGGACTCCAGGAGAAACAAACAGTCGAACGCTAAACTTTCCCTCTCAGTTCGAGTCTCGCAGAAGTCTGAAGCTGCAGGATAAGAAGCTTCTAGAAATACTTCTGTTGCTTCTGGTCCAGGGAAAGTCATATTTGTCTCAGCGCCAACGTCAGGGAGAGTAAATGGTGTCGTGGAAACTTTCTATGTGTAACACAGAGCAGATGGTTTTCCTGAACGTAAAGCTGCCAACACACACACACACACACACACACACACACACACACACACACACACACACACACACACACACACACACACACACACACACAAATATGCAATGTGTTTCCTGCTGCGAGGGATTAAAAGGTAAGGAATCCGTTTTGGACTCGGACTGATGTGGAAAACAGACGACTTGCAGCCGATCCATCCTCCTCTCCCTCCTGCAGCATGATGTCATATTTCACAGTGAGTCTGCAGATCCAGGGTCAGATCCTGCAGAAAGTCACCAACGATTGGGTCATCTCCTGAGGCCCCTAGAGAGAATGACTCAACGCTTCAATCACTTTCATTTCTGGATTTAACGAGCGCCAGAGTGACGTTCCCGAACCACGTCCAAACGTTGAGTCACGGACAGATTGTTTATACAGGAATTACAGGTCTCTCATCAACACATCTGTATTCCCTCAGGATGGCATTTTGCTCGGGGCGGTTGGTGCCTACGACTGGAACGGTGCCGTGCTGAAAGAAACCAAACACGGGAAGGTGGTTCCACCAAAGTCCTCGTATAAGGACGAGTTTCCAGAAGAGCTGAAGAACCATGGAGCCTATCTGGGTAACAACGTCTGCTTCACCTTCTGTGAAGTTCCCATAAACTGTCATAGTGATATATGTCTGTGTGTCCAGCTGCGAAAACCACAGACTGACTGATGAAGCCAACATGACGTCATCCATTGGTCTGTAGACGACCGTTTTGAAGTTTCTTTGGTATTTCCAACTTCAAAATCGAGTTTTCTTGGGGCATAAATTATTCGACAGAAGGGTAGAGCTTGGCAGGAGGTAGGACCAAAGAGCCATTAGCTTTGCAAACAATATGTCACCAGCTAACCGGCTGAATTGCTAGCCAGGCACGTCCAACATTCAAGTTAACTATGAAAACACTTTTTTGCTAGTTGCAAACATACTAAAAATTAAATAATGCGTACCAGAAAATAATGAAAAGCCAAACAAAGAACGTGAAATAGTTTTTCTTTGCGCTTTTCAACTAGTTGTACTTCAGTATTACGGGGTAACTGGAAAACCTAAGGGAAAGGAACATCTTAATAAAGTTCTTGATCTTCGTACTGGTTCTGTGTGTTGTTCTGGTCTCAGGTTATTCGGTGGGTTCTCTCATTTCTTCTCGCGGCGCTCAGCTCTACGTGGCCGGAGCCCCAAGGTTCAACCACACCGGGAAGGTCATCGTGTTCACGCTGAAAAACACCGGAAACCTGACCATCCTACAGGCGCTACTGGGAGAGCAGGTCTCACACACACACACACGCACGCACGCACGCACGCACACACGCACACACACATACATACCATGTATACATCACTTCAGGGGACATTACATTGACTTACATGCATTTCCTGGAGACTTATCCTAAACTTAACCATAACTTTACCCTTACCCTAAACCTAAACCTAACCAATGTTTTTGTATTCACATATGTGCGACACATGGTTGTTTCCAGAATGAGGGTGTTCTCCCTGAGAGTTCTGTTCATTTCAAGTGAAATATTTGATTATATTGAACTTCAAAGAGTCCAGAATAAAAGTTCAGTGTTGACGGTGAACGAGCCAAACTACGGTGGCCGACAGGTGCAAATACAAAACGCTGCATGAAGCTCAAAACACAACGGAGACCAGGGGACACTGTTGGCGACAAAAGAAAAGTTGACAAGAGAAGTTATGTTGTCTTTTTTTGGGGGGGTTATAAAGCTGGACAACTGTCTCTGTCTCAGAGTTAGTCGTCTCATAACATAAGTGTTCATCAGTATATCTGAAATGATGACGAGGTTAGCTAGTTAGCTTTCAGCAGATCTGTAACATCAGGAGGAGTCATGTGACCACATTGTTAAAATCAGAACATTCAACATCTTAGGTAAGTTTCCAACAACAGTTGCCCGGCTTTATAATCCTGGACGTCACAATGCTCTTATAACTGTTAGGGAAAGTATTGACCTAGACTCCTAGATAGGACGTACAGGACCCTGACGTCTGTTTGTCTCCTTTAAGGACACAGGCTGCTTCAGCCATAATGCTATTGTTCCCTTTCTGTGACCGGGCAACCCGAGGTCACAGATGGTCTTTGTTCTGGGTGCACTGGGACACTTCCTTCTTTGTTGTTTGTGGACTCCAGGGTATGACATCCTCGAGGCCATAAGTGACGGACGCAAATGACTCAGTGTGCCCAACTGGTTAAACTATCTTATCAAGATATGTTGATTACTCTGTGAAACCAGTTAAATGGGCTAACGAGAGAGAGGCGCTGGAGAATTGACGTGGCAACCACCCGTGCAGTCAGACCGTGACTGTGTGACTTGTGATGTGAATGCTCCGGCCGTAACTCCAAATAAACCTCCAGTGTTTGACATCGAAGCTCCACCGTGTCTCCTTCCTGAGTCGGTGACTCCACTGCATTGCAACACACAAGTTTCCTCCACGATAAACAGGATACATACATTTATGATGTTAATGTTGATTTATTTCTGAAGCTTTCATTCCTTTTTCAGATCGGCTCATATTTCGGCAGCGTTTTGATATCGATGGACGTAGACGATGACGGACAGACGGACATCCTGGTGGTCGCAGCACCGATGTTCTACAGCCAGGGCTGGGAGACGGGGAGGGTCTACATCTACACTGTCACACGACAGGTACACACACACACACACACACACACACACACACACACACACACACACACACACACACACACACACACACACACACACACACACACACACACACACACACACACACACAAAAGATCAGCTGCATACACACAAGTACACACTCCAGAAGCATATTCAAGAACAGATATTCAGAACTGATCGACCCCTGTCCCTGCAGACCTTGTTCGTCCTGCAGGGGGCGCTGCAGGTGTCCGACCGCTCTCAGAACGCCCGCCTCGGCTCGGCGCTGGCTCAGATTCCCGACATGAACGGGGACGGGTTCAGGGAGCTGGTGGTGGGCGCGCCGCTGGAGGACGACCACCAGGGGGCGCTGTACGTCTTCTACGGACACCAGAAGACCCTTCAACACCGCTTCAGACAGGTAACGCTCATCTCTGATAATATAATATAAATATTAGACAATCATCAGGACCAGCATGTGTTTTCCCATTTCAATAAAGAACATCTACAGAACTGTCCAACACCAGTTCAGACAGGAAACGCTCATCCCAGAGGTGGGAAGTAGTGGAGTACAAATACTTAGTTACTGTACTTAAGTATATGTTTCTGGTATCAGTACTTTACTCCACTACTTATTTTTCTGACGACTTTTTACTTTCTACTTCTTACATGTTGAACTCAAATACCTGTACTTTCTACTTCTTACATGTTGAACACAAATACCTGTACTTTCTACTTCTCACATGTTGAACTCAAATACCTGTACTTTCTACTTCTTACATGTTGAACTCAAATACCTGTACTTTCTACTTCTTACATGTTGAACTCAAATACCTGTACTTTCTACTTCTTACATGTTGAACCCAAATACCTGAACTTTCTACTTCTTACATGTTGAACTCAAATACCTGTACTTTCTACTTCTCTCATGTTGAACACAAATACCTGTACTTTCTACTTCTTACATGTTGAACTCAAATACCTGTACTTTCTACTTTTTACATGTTGAACACAAATACCTGTACTTTCTACTTCTTACATGTTGAACCCAAATACCTGTACTTTCTACTTCTTACATGTTGAACTCAAATACCTGTACTTTCTACTTCTTACATGTTGAACCCAAATACCTGAACTTTCTACTTCTTACATGTTGAACTCAAATACCTGTACTTTCTACTTCTTACATGTTGAACACAAATACCTGTACTTTCTACTTCTTACATGTTGAACCCAAATACCTGTACTTTCTACTTCTTACATGTTGAACTCAAATACCTGTACTTTCTACTTCTTACATGTTGAACTCAAATACCTGTACTTTCTACTTCTTACATGTTGAACTCAAATACCTGTACTTTCTACTTCTCACATGTTGAACACAAATACCTGTACTTTCTACTTCTCACATGTTGAACCCAAATACCTGTACTTTCTACTTCTCTCATGTTGAACTCAAATACCTGTACTTTCTACTTCTCTCATGTTGAACACAAATACCTGTACTTTCTACTTCTTACATGTTGAACTCAAATACCTGTACTTTCTACTTCTCTCATGTTGAACTCAAATACCTGTACTTTCTACTTCTTACATGTTGAACTCAAATACCTGTACTTTCTACTTCTCTCATGTTGAACTCAAATACCTGTACTTTCTACTTCTTACATGTTGAACCCAAATACCTGTACTTTCTACTTCTTACATGTTGAACTCAAATACCTGTACTTTCTACTTCTCACATGTTGAACTCAAATACCTGTACTTTCTACTTCTTACATGTTGAACTCAAATACCTGTACTTTCTACTTCTCACATGTTGAACTCAAATACCTGAACTTTCTACTGCTCTCATTTCCCAAACAGCTGGTTCCTTTAGTCTGAATGTGTGTTTGGTGCGTGGTCATTATTCTTTAGAGTCACTGCGTGCCTATTGGTTGGAACACGATCCGTGTATCCATCACTTCCTGGTCTTCTCTAAAGAAGAGGGACCAATGGAAACGTTGTCATGTTGCCGTTGGTCACCATGGAAACATTCATTAGCTAACAATGACATTATTGTTCTATTAATATAAAGGGAGGTCAGGTACTCTTTAAAACAGCTGCTAGCTAGGGGTACTTTCTACTGAAGTACACTTCAAAGCCTCTTTACTTTCACTTGAGGAAAGAAGTTTAGTCAGTACTTCTACTTTCACCAGAGTATTTTTAAACACGAGTATCTGTACTTCTACTTGAGTACAGGATGTACTTTTGCCATCTCTGGGTAAATATTAAACCATCATCAGAACCAGTTGCATGTGTTTCCTGTTTTAATAAAGTCCATCTCCAGAACCGTCCAACACGACCACAGACAGGAAAACGGTCATATCTGTTAACGATCAATCGTAAGGACCAGCATGTGGTTTCTCGTTTGTCCAGATGTTCAAAGTTTCTCTCAGAATCCAAAATCTACGGAATAGGATTTGTTTTTATATCGGACCAAAAAAAGATTTTTTAAGATAGATAAATAACATCTGTGTTCTTAACACAATAGAATATGGAAACACTTTGTGTACGAGTTGGACAATATGTGTTCTTTATTCTTTAGAACAGTCTAGAACACACCCTACTATTTCGTTTAGTTTTTTGTTATCTTGATTTCTTGTTTCGCCAAATAGTTGTTGTTTTGTTGTCGTGTCCTGTCAGTTGTGTGTTTGTTCTTGTCCGGTATTAAATAATAATAAGGACTCTCTCCCAGCGTGTCTCTGCAGCCGGACTCTCTTCCGGCCTCCAGTACTTCGGGCAGAGCCTCCATGGAGTTCTGGACGCTAACGGAGACGGACTGGTGGACCTGGCAGTGGGAGCTCTGGGAGCTGCTGTCATCGTGTGGTGAGACACACACACGCACACGCACACACGCGCGCACGCACGCGCGCACGCACGTGCACACACGCGCGCACACACACACACACACACACACACACACACACACACACACACACACACACACACACACACACACACACACACACACAGGCTTTAACTGTAACACATTCCCCAACATGAATGCATTGCACAATAAACACCTTATGTAAACATTGTATAATATATTGTGCAATGTTCTCTCGTGCAATTTACCTTTTATATTTCTTACAATTTATTTACAATCTGCAAACATTACCAGCTACTTTTAAAAATAAATGATATGGTCACTTTTTTTTAAATATACTGCTACTTCATTTTTTTACCTGTTATTTGTTTTTATTGTTCTTTTAATGATAATAACGTGTGCATACTTATTTATATAAAATGTCAGCCTCCCCTTTTTTACCAATCAACATTATACTCTTGCTGCTGTCATACTCTCCATTGCCCCCTGCAGGTCTCGGGGCGTGGTGCGGATTCAGGCCACGCTGACCTTTGAACCGGAGAAAGTGAACATGTTTAACAAGGACTGCCGGCGGGGGGGGAAGGAGGTGACCTGCATGTCCGTGTCCGTCTGTCTGAGCCTGGACTCACGGACCAAGAGAGGGACCAAGAGCCAGGATGTGGGTAGGTGGAGAGATGGAGAAGAAGTACAGATACTCGTGTTAAATACTCTGGTAAAAAGTACTGACTAAACTTCTTTAATCAAGTAGAAGTAAAGAAGTATGGGCTATTTACAAGTACAGGTATTTGAGTTCAACATGTAAGAAGTAGAAAGTACAGGTATTTGAGTTCAACATGTAAGAAGTAGAAAGTACAGGTATTTGGGTTCAACATGTAAGAAGTCAAAGTAAAAGGTCGTCAGAAAAATAAGTATTTCTGTCCAGACGTGGCTCTCGGCTCGGTCGTTAATCTAAACTCCAGTTGCTGCACAGATGAGAATAAAAACTTTGCATCCAAAAAACTAACAAGAAGCAGAACAAGCTTTACTTTATTAATCAGAAACACAGAATAAGTCATTTCTACCCCATTTCAAAAGTAATTAGGAACACAAGTTAGTGCAGTGTGTGTGCAGTTTATCAGAGAAACGTGTCGCTGCTTTTTACGACAATAATAAAATCACACACTCTGACCCCCAGTTTTCACCGGGTCCGGCTGCGCCGTGCTGCGGCGTGCTGCGGCGTGCTGCGGCGTGCTGCGGCGTGCTGCGGCGTGCTGCGCCGTGCTGCGCCGTGCTGCGCCGTGCTGCGCCGTGTTACGGCTGCTCCGTGTTACGGCTGCTCCGTGTTACGGCTGCTCCGTGTTACGGCTGCTCCGTGTTACGGCTCCTCCGTGTTACGGCTGCTCCGTGTTACGGCTACGCCGCGTTACGGCTGCGCCGCGTTACGGCTGCGCCGCGTTACGGCTGCGCCGCGTTACGGCTGTGCCGCGGCAGTCGTAAGGATCGCGGCCACTCTAGTCAATGGGTGCTATTCCACCACACGCGCCGCATTACGGCTCAGACGCGTCCCAGAAGCGGCTCGGCGCAGCGCTTCTCTAAAATTAGGATGAATCGTATTTTTCCGCGGCGCAGCCGTAACGTAAGGTCGGGCAGGCAGTCCCCCCTCGCAGGAAGTCGAAAGGTGAGCATCTGGGCCAGGCCCATCCCCCACATATACTAATTTATCAGACCCCCCTCCTTCATCACAACACCTCCACTACGATACGCACAATGGACTTCATCATGGAAGTGGAAAAACACACTATTTTATATTAATTAATTAATAATTTATAACAACAATAAACACAATTTAAACAGACACAAAAATAAAACATTTAACGACGTAGCCTACTTACTTTCTTGTAGAAGTACACATGTCCAGGATGCCCGAATCAATAACAAAACTGCGAGCCTGCACGCACGACGCTACGCTTCTGAAACGCTTCTGGGACGCGTCCGGTGGGTTATGGCGCTAGAGGAGGTCGGACCAAAACCGCGGTGCAGCCGTGACGCGGCGCAGCGGTGCAGACAGACCCGGTGGAAACTGGGGGTTAGTCTCTTGGTTTTTTTATGTTTAAAAGTATGATTCCTCAGTTGGACTGGTTTGTGGACGGTGAAATGATTTATCCTCATGATCGTTTCTTAGAGTCCCAACCACTCCAAGAAAACACGGTGAATCACAGATAGGTACTAAGACATAGGAACAAATAGTAGATACAAAAACTACAATAAGAGGACAATCGGTGTTATTTCTTCCTGCAGAAATCCTGATGTGCTTTAGATTTTGATTCATTTATCTTTAGACTGGGGAAATAATATTTGCTGAGGGTTGTGCACGCAGGAGTTTTTGTCTCAACAATATTTAGACTTTATCATATTTTTCTTAGCTTTGACTCTGTGCCGCTGTGTGCACATTAATCCATCCTCATCCTTTTGATCTAACATAGCTCCAAAGGCTGCTGTTTTCTCTGCAGAAGAAGCCAGTCCTCTCCCACTCGGTGCCGAATCTTCAATCTGTCAACATCTTAAATACAGGCCGTGCACGGTCCTCCTGTTTCACTTAATGAGTGATTGTTTGCTTGTTGCCAAAGAGGGACATCGATTATGTGTCAACCCAGAGTGGAAAGTGTGACTTGTGGATGGTTGTGTAATAGATCCTCAGATCAGATCAGTGAATGGAAAAAGTCATAATTCATGTCCTTTTTGCCAACTTTCAGATATAAAACCATTGGAAACAGGTTTTAGTTTACATGTACAAATGTGCCTGATTTCTTTTGCCCTTTGAGTTAAAGGAGAAGTACTCAGATCTTCTCCTTTAGTAAAAGTAGAAGTACTCAGATCTTCTCCTTTAGTAAAAGTAGAAGTACTCAGATCTTCTCCTTTAGTAAAGGTTGAAGTACTCAGATCTTGTACTTGAGTAAAGGTAGAAGTACTCAGATCTTGTTCTTAAGTAAAAGTAGAAGTACTCAGATCTTGTACTTGAGTAAAGGTAGAAGTACTCAGATCTCGTACTTGAGTGAAAGTGGAAGTACTCAGATCTTGCGTACTAGAAAAATACATAGCAAAACAAAAGCAAAACACAATATGTAAATGACAAGTCAATATTTTCCTCCTTTAACCCCCCCCCCCCCCCCCGTGCAGCTGTGTGGTTCAGTCTGGTTTTGGATGAGAGGCGTTTCCCCCCCCGAGCCGTCCTGGATGAGTCTGAGCGTCAGCAGCCGAGGACCCTGGTCCTACAGGGAGGAGGTCGGAGCTGCCAGAGGATCGGATTTTCCATCCAGGTGAGAAACACCTCCTCTAACAGGACAAGGGTTAAAGGTCTCCTATCATACAAAAGTCACTTTTTGATGTCTTCTCTACATCAACATGTGTGTCCGGTGTGTGTGTCCGGTGTCCCCCCGGTGTGTGTGTCTCCGGTGTGTGTCCGGTGTGTGTCCGGCGTGTCTCCGGCGTGTCTCCGGTGTGTCCCTGATGTGTCCCCGGTGTGTCAGGAGACTCTCAAAGTGTCAGAAATAAACCCCTCCCTCTTCTCCTCTGTACCCACATCTCTAAAAACGGGGAACAACGGAGCTGATCCAGATTTGCTGCATCATGATGACATTACTCAAATGTGGGCGGGCTTTATCCCCACGGGCCAATCAGAAACGTTGCTGTCAGAAACAATGAGACGTGTTCTGGAAGTAATATGGTCTGTGTTTACATTAGCATGCTAACACTCAGAGCTAACCTGTGCTGGAGAGAGAGTGGGAAGAAGCAGGAAGTCAAGAGGAAGTCACCTCGTGGTAAACCTGAGAGAGAGAGAGAGTTCGAGCTCCATCCTGTTTCAGAGAGGACCCTTGATGTGGTTTGGAACATGATATGGACTTTCATCACGGCAGCATTTAGCTGAGTTTCTGCTGGGAGAGTTCTCCTGATGAGATCTCGTCTTTTTAAACCTACGGACCCAGAATCATCTCTTTAGGAACAGCTGAAATAGAGGGATACGCGAGTAGAATGATCTGTTTGGTATTTTGAGCAAAACACTTCGGACACTTTTATAGTATATTGTTCAAATACAGCCTCATAGGTGAACTTTAACCAGTCTGAGTCTTTGTGAGCAGGAGACGGCAGATTACGGGCGCCCCCTGGCGGTGCTTCTGGAGACGGGGCTGCAGAGTCCGGACGACGGGCCGGTGCTGGATCCTGATTGGCCGAACGTCCTGAGGGCCGAGGTGAGGGGTCATTACCGTCAGAGGAGGCTTCCTCTTTAACCTGTTAAGCCCGAGAGACCCCGGTACCGGGGCCCTCCCGCAACATCTTGCAGGAAACAGTGTCTGAGGGCATGTTCATTTAATACACTATGAATGTTTTATATCCATGTAACGGAAAGAAACTCATCTAACTGATCATTTTTCTTTTTTTTTCAAAAATAATCCCACAATGCTAACGCTGAGCCTCTGAATTAGCAACGAGCGAAAAATGCTAACAGATTACTGCACCGAAACTCACTCACAAAACATTATTTATCCTTTCTGCACATCCAACACATCAATTCACATCGTGACATGACACAGAATCGATGGGTACCTTCATTATCACTCAATTATAAGAACTTGCGACTTTATAAACAAAAACAGACATCAAAACATGTGGCACTAGGTAGCTAAAAACACTAACATGGCCTACCTTGGTCGTTGTCTGGTCAAAAGTGGTCTTCAATGGCATTAAAACGATAAAAAACGCTGCTGAAGTTAATCCATAGGTTAATCCAATGTGTCTGTGTCCCTTTGAATGATTTCTGATAATCCATAAGCAATAAACCTGCTTTTCGGTTTCCAGATGTCAGAGCGACAGATAGGTTCACTCTGATGCAAACCTGCATGTACAAAGCCCCCACCTTTTTTTTAGCATGTGTGTGAGTGGGGAGATCCCCCTTCGATTCTATTGGCTCTAACGGTCAGAAAGAGATGTCAATCACCAAAATCGACCAATGGGTTCCAGAGAAACGGTAAAACCCCCATTTCCACCCAAATCACCTCAGAGGTGGAGTTTCTTTTGCTAAATCTCTCTAAAAAGGTCAAATATCACTTGTTTTGCATCAATCTTGATACAGGGTACTTCTTATATGTTGTACTTTGGATTCCTAAAGCTTTTAGTCCACCTTACCATCATCCAAGGGTAGTTTTCACTGTAATTAAAAAATATCTTTTGGACGGACACTATAATACAGTTTTTTACTATGTTCAATCTGAATTTTCTTTAAAATAAAAAACATCTATATTGAATCTGAGTTTTCTACATCTAACTCGCAGGTTTATCGTTACTTTGAGAACAAAGATTATTAATGTAACCTTTTTAGAAGGGAAGATATGGTCATTTGTTCTGGGAATGTCATTTTCGAGCCTGAGACCTGAACAACAGGCTCGGGGTTTAACAGGTTAATAAAGTTAGTCCGTTGTGGTCAAACGTGTACATACACTTGTAAAGAACATGTATGTCATGGCAGTCTTGACTTTTTAATAATTTCTACAACTCTTATTTTTCTGTGATAGACTTATTGGAGCACATCATTTTGTGTCACAAAACAACAATGTTGGTTCTTTTATGAATTTATTATGGCTCTCCTGAAAATGTGATCGAATCTGCTGGGTAAAAAATATACAAACATATACAAAATTCAAGGCTGTCATGAAATACATGTTCTTTATAAGGCAACGAAAACAATTATGTAAAATGTGTTGCTTTGCATGTTGCCTGATGTGGATTGTACAGAATTACAGTTTGATTTGTAATATTGGGCAACGTTACGCTTTAATGGAATTGTATTTATTTTGATGCGATATCATAATTTATTGCAGCTTCCCTTCTGGAACGGCTGTGAGCAGGAAGATGTCTGCGTCCCCGACCTCATCCTGCACAGCCACACCGACCTGATGAGCGCTCAGTGAGTGCAAAAACACCCACATGCCTTATTATTATTATAACTTTTGTTGTCATTTAAAAACCCTGCACAATTTGCACATATAAAAGTCACTCTGCCTCATTGTATTTGAATTTTAATAAAAACAATTTACAACAACTTTTCACACTTTTTATTTGTGTATTCTTACTTCTGTATATTTTATATTATAGACACTTTATAGAGATACAACTTTCTACTGCTGATACTGTTATTTGTTTGTTGTTTAACTCATGTTTTTTAACTTATTTGTAATATTAGCTTTTTCAATATGAATCCAAGTCAGACCAAAACAAAAATGTCCCAGTACATATCCCTGTGGAACGCCACATTAAATTGATGTATCTACTACTGTATGAATTAACTCTTTATAATGCTAATGTTCCGTGTTCTGCCTGAAGGCAGTTCTGCGGCTCCAGGGAGGGGGCGTCCTGGTCTCTCTGCAGCCAGCAGGGGGTGCCGCAAGGCTCACTGCACGTGGTGGAGGCTGGACGGAGGAGGATGGTGGTGTTCGCCCGGCTGGAGAATCAGGGAGAAAACGCTTACGGAGCGTCCGTCCAAATTTCTACCTCTTCCAACCTCCTGTTCTCCAGCCTCATCGTCAAGGTACCTGCCTGCCTGCCTGCCTGCCTGCCTGCCTGCCTGCCTGCCTGCCTGCCTGCCTGCCTGCCTGCCTGCCTGCCTGCCTGCCTGCCTGCCTGCCTGCCTGCCTCACATTTCTGCGCATATTTAAAAAAAAAGAAATAGACTAACAGTGTAAATAAAGGCTTCAGGTCTTTGAAGAAAGACATGCAATCGGCCTCTTCTGGTTAAATAAACTCTCTGTGACCCTGGCCCCTCCCCCTTTCCCCTCAGGACCAATCAGATATTCAGATCGAGTGCCACTCTGAGGACAGACTGGCCAATCAGAGGAGCTGTACCATCAGCGCTCCGTTCATGAAGTCTTTGTCTCAGGTACGTTCTGCACCTGGCCTGCACACCTGTACTGATGTTATTCACCACAGATTATTAAATGATTAACCGCTTAGAGATTTCCCGCCCCTTAGCCTGTCCCTTACAATGTGTGGGAGCGCTAGCCAATAGGAGCGTGAGTGTTACATAATGACGTCACTATGTCACAGAAGTAAACAAAGGAGACCAATGGAGGTGTTGCAGGCGCGGGGGGAGAGAAACACAGGGATTTTAGCCTTTGCACACCATTGACATGCACTAAAACCTAAAAGCCTCTTTAAACCCTTGCTCTTGTAAAGAAATTGTACAACAATACGGTCACGCAATGGTGAATAATCATTATCTTTGATGCTCCAAAAGTGTGTTTTTTTAATATTTCATAATATAATTTCACTAAACATAAAACACACAGAATATGCAACCCTTTAAAAAAGATGGATTGTCAGTAACTACGGCCGCAGACAGGCAGCAACAGGTGTTATAATGCAGCTGTTTAACAGTCAGACTAATGATAGTGGTTAAACAGACAGAACCCCCCCGAGGGTCTGAATGAAGGTCCAGGATCTTAACGAGGCTGCAGGAGGAAACCGTCTGAGACATTAAGCATCCATTAGATCAGAAACTCACACCTGGTGCTGACAGATGGACGCTTACATATTTATCTTCCACTTATGAATTGTGATTCGACACGTGTTGACAAAATAAAAAAGATTGCAATAACTGGACATAGTTTTTGATACTGAGAAAACACAAAGCTACGTTCCATTTCTAATGCATTTCTCTGGACGTTTAGCGAACCTGCTGTTGATTGTGTCTATAGTTATTTAGACACAGTTAACACTTATAGTTTCATGTCTTGTTCCATAAGAATAGATCATATTTGTCGACCCTCTGATCCCAAATATCACGTTGTGTTCAAAGGTCATCACTTCCCAGCTGTTTGAGACATGCCGTGTTTTCCTCTTAAACTACAGGAACGGCAATAAACAACTCGGCACTAAGTTTTTCATTGAGAGGCGTTTACTTATTTCGGTGAAACGAATGTGCGTAAAGTTTTAAAAGATGCGGATAGACTCACCTTGATTCTGGCTTATCGTTTTATAGATCTATTCTCATCCACCATCTTTGTTTGCAGTGGCGACTGGTCATTAGGGGCAGGTGGGGCACAGCCCCACCTAGTGTCAGCAGAAAGTATTAAAATAATGATTACAACAAAATGCAAAAAATAAATTAAAAAATATAATAAATATATTTTAAGATCATGTTTAATGATCTGATTCGTCTCATTGCTGTTTTAGTATGTGTTCTTCTAATTAGTGTCTACAGTGTGTGCCTATTGAACAAAACCCGATCCTGCCCCTCCCTCTCTCTGTCTCAGTGAACGGTGACTGCAAAAACTACACTGCGCATGCTCAGAGTATTTTCCTATTTAATGTGTGTGGCAAAAAATAATGCCCATGGGGGCACTGAGCTGCCATCCCCACCATACGCCATCTCACATCACTCAGAGCTGATTGGCTGTAAGTACGTGTGCCGCGAAAAGTGTGGTGTGTGAAGAGGAGGAGAGAGAGCTGCAGTGAGCGTCCTAAAACCAGGAAGTAAGCTGCGCATGGCTTCCCTCCACAGAAAGCAACGAGATTTCTCCATAGGATTTTAGAAAATAGCTCCAAATAAGATCTGTGGGAAACGTAGCTGTTAGATAAATGTACGTTTTGTTCAGCCGGATAATATCCACATGTCTACCCTACTTTATCATTTTCGAATCATAAATCTATTGATTAGATTAGATTTATGATAGACTTTTGAAACTACAAGAACATAAGAAGGACTTTTACAAAAAAGTAATAGAGATGTTTGTCCAGAAGGATAGGCAAATGGACTTAATCTTCAAGTCAAGGTGAGACTGCAATTTTATTGAAAATAGGATCTTACTAAGAGAGAACAATTCAATATTTAAATGATAAAATTACATTTTTTTGGGTATCCTTCTGTTGAACTGTCTGTTTGAAAGTAATTGAAGCATCAGACTAAAGGGCTTTTGAAAATAATATTATATTTTGATTTAATATATTTGTAAACCTGAAGAGTCAGTGCCAGAGCCTCACCAGCCATGAACCTCTCTGCAGAAGCTTATATATAGACATCTGAGTTTTTTGTGCCCCACCACTTTTGTACATATAGAAAACGTCTCTGCTTGTTTGTGACGTAAAGAGTCACGTTTCTGAATCGGACCCTCTGAGTGGATGCAGTCACAGCCAATCGGAGTCTGAGTCAGTTCCGTTGTTTTGTGTACTGAAACGAGACCCGGTATAATTCCACCCGCGTGTCTTAAAAGTAGACTGAGGCACGGCAAGGAAGTGTCCTGCAGCTGAGGCTTTGGAGCTGATTTTTCAACGGGACGATGTTGAAGAAACTTCAGACGAATCTGCTCAGCATGTGTGGACAGGAACTGCCATGATGTATATCATGTGTAGTCTTCACATTTATTTGTATTTATGGGCAAATATCCCCTATTATATTGTATATAAGTCTCTAATGAGGGACATATATCATTAGCTGAGGTTGTGCTGATTTCTGGGATGTGTAAAACTTGATTATAAAGAGATGACCATTTATAAGGCAAAACACACAAATATACAAAAACGGAAATGTCCTCTGTGGGTCTCAGGGGGTCAAGGGTTATTATGGGAGAATTACTATTCTTGTGGTGCTGCTGCCTTATTAGGCCCATATTGAGCAGCGCATATTAAGACCAACACTCACGTACAACAACTTCCTTACTTGCAACAAATCAGCACTAATTAGAGAGTTATTGAGGGAAAACTCGACTAATGGCTTATTACTTGTAGAATAAGGCGTTAATAAGTGTTTTATAATGACTAACAAAGACCCACTGCTAATATGCATGTTAATTAACAACTAGTTGATGGTTAATTTGTGTTCCTTAATATATACGATATATATCTTGGGAAAGCGTATTTCGATCTCTCTGTATACACAACCTGAAAGATTGGCAATAAAGTTGAACTTGACTTTTTGAATAAACATTTGTAGGATTGTGGGTTTTACTTTGAAAAGCAGCGTGCTCTCTTCCTGTCCAGGTGTCTTTCCATCTGGAGTTTGAGTTCAGCCGTTCGGTTCTTCTGGATCACATCCGCGTCCTCATGGCAACCAGCAGGTAAAACACCCGATTCAATAAAATACAAAATTATACAAAAAAAGTTAATGTTTCTGCATTAAGTAGGTAATAAAGTTGTTTTGGTTTGTTGTTTTACAATTAGTGCATTCTTCACAACCTGATTGGTCTATTGACTAAAGAGACATTGATTGGATGAGAGGGTTTTAGGGGAAACATTGTTCAAAAATGATATTTGGATATCATTTCCACATGCTCGGCAATAAGAGGTTCGTGTTAAAGATTCTGGAGAGACAGGAACATAACATATTTGTGTTCTTTTGGCTATTATTTGCTAAATGATGCCTTTTATTTACAACATTGTTATTAAAACTAGCTGCCCGGTAATGTTGAATGTTTTAAATGTCAGTTTATTCTTTAAATAACATTTTAGGAAAGTTTTGCATCTTAAAAATATGTTTTAGGATTCAGTGGTGAAGTCTAGGGTTCCTCACAAGTACAGAAGTAAAGGTGTGTGTGTGTGTGTGTGTGTCTGTTTTTAAGTACTTGTGGGGACCCCACTCCCATTTACGGACACCAGGTCCCCACAGTGTACATCATCACATTTATTCCCAATTGATATTGTAATGTTAGGATTAAAAGCTTTCACACAGGAGCATTTATTTTCTTGCACTTATGTCACCAGTAAATATATTTCTTAATAGAATATCTTGCAGGAAAAAAAAAACGTCTTCAGCCGTCGCACTGGGCGTCAAATAATCCCATTTTATAAACAACAATTAGAAAACAACAACATGACAACAAACTTTATTACGTCTTTCAACCTTTCCTTCTTACCCTTCACAATAAAAGCCTGACATGTACAATACACATATGTGTGTGTGCGTGTGTGTGTGTGTGTGTCAGTGAGGGAGAGGATGGTTTCCCAGACGACAACATCAAAGACATCTTCCTCCCTCTGAAGTACCAAACCGACCTCCTCTTCACCAGGTGAGGAACGACGAGTCATATCTTACGTGAAATGAAATAAGTTTTGTAATTGATTTAATTAAACAAACTCTTCCTCTCAGAGACCCGAGCCCTCGTCGGTTTCAAATCAAATCCCCCTCCTCCTCTTCCTCTTCCTCCTCCTCTTCCTCTTCCTCCGAGGATCAAGCGGACACCTTCAACCTCACGTATAATGTGAGTTCAACAACGTACAATGTGTCAGAGAGAGTTAGCCAATAGGAGCGCAAGTGTGACGGAGTGATGTCACCGTGTTCCGGAATGTTTTCGGCTTCACTGTAAAACGTTACGTTTCGTACAGATCCAGAACTCGGGTGTCTTCCCGCTGCCGGACGTCCTGTTCAGAGCGGAGATCTGGGCCATGACGCGGGGCGGGAACCAGCTGTTGAACATCACCGACTACAGCGTCCTGCAGGTACTACAATATCACGAGTTATATAATATAATATTAATGAATAAGTCGTCCGGCTGCTGCGGAGTCAAAACCTCACGAACCTGTGTCTCAGGGTTAGGGTTAGATCCCGGGCAAAATAAAAAAGAAGAACTTTAATTATAGAAATGTATTTACAAACTAAATATAATCCACTCCCCTTTCTCCTCTTCCTCCTAGTCCTCCTCTTCCTCTCTTCAGGCGCCCGGCTCTCACTGCTCGCTGCCTCCGATCAGATCAACCAATCAGGTCGCAGCAGAGGACCTGACACACCTGTCACAGCTGGTGAGGTCAATAAAGTTTAAAACAGGAAGATGAGAGACCTCCAGGAGTCAGTTTGGTAAAGACATATCTCCTCCTCCTCCTCCTCCTCCTCTCTATAGAATCAGAGTACAGGAGTCAGTGAGGTGTTTCACTGCAGATTGAGTCTTCCAGCCTCTTCAGACGTCAGGCTGAGTCTCAAAGGACGCCTGCAGCTCCACATCCTGAACACTGTGAGTCTGAGGATCTGAGCTGCAAATAAACACGTGTAGTACAAGTAGAAGTATTCAGGTCTTGTACTGGAGTACAAGTAGAAGTACTCAGATCTTGTACTTGAGTAAAAGTAGAAGTACTCAGGTCTTGTACTTGAGTGAAAGTAGAAGTACTCAGATCTTGTCTTGAGTAAAAGTAGAAGTACTCAGATCTTGTCTTGAGTAAAAGTAGAAGTACTCAGATTGTGTACTTGAGTAAAAGTAGAAGTACTCAGATGGTGTACTTGAGTAAAAGTAGAAGTACTCAGATCTTGTTCTTGAGTAAAAGTAGAAGTACTCAAATGTACTTGAGTAAAAGTAGAAGTAGGTAGTGTAGGAATACTCTGTTACAGTAAAAGTCCTGCATTCAAAATGTCCCTCAAGTGAAAGTAGAAAGTATTCTCATCTAAATATAGTGAAAGACAGTGAAAGTAGTCGTTGTGTTCTCAGAGCTGGTGAAGGTGCAGCTAGTCTGAAGTACTTTGTAGACTGCAGGGTAGCTGGTGAAGGTGCAGCTAGTCTGAAGTACTTTGTAGACTGCAGGGTAGCTGGTGGAGGTGCAGCTAGTCTGAAGTACTTTGTAGACTGCAGGGTAGCTGGTGAAGGTGCAGCTAGTCTGAAGTACTTTGTAGACTGCAGGGTAGCTGGTGAAGGTGCAGCTAGTCTGAAGTACTTTGTAGACTGCAGGGTAGCTGGTGGAGGTGCAGCTAGTCTGAAGTACTTTGTAGACTGCAGGGTAGCTGGTGAAGGTGCAGCTAGTCTGAAGTACTATGTAGACTGCAGGGTAGCTGGTGGAGGTGCAGCTAGTCTGAAGTACTTTGTAGACTGCAGGGTAGCTGGTGGAGGTGCAGCTAGTCTGAAGTACTTTGTAGACTGCAGGGTAGCTGGTGGATTTACTCCAGGTGGAACTAAAGTCTGATTCAACACTTGGTTAGATTTCACATCATTCATCCAGATCTGAGAAGTAACTAAAGGTATTAAATACATGTAGTGGAGGAAAAGTACACCATGTACCTCTGAACTGTAGTGGAGTAGAAGTACACAATAGCTTAATATGGAAATACAACATTGTAGTTAAGTACATGAGTAAATGTACTTAGTTACTTCCCACCTCTGGTTTATTTGATTGCAGGTGAGCTTCCGGTCTCTGGAGGTTTTGACATCCGCCTCCGTCCAGCTGGAAGCTTCCAGCCCGATGTTCCTGCAGGAGGAGAGACCGCTCCGACAGGTATACACTCCTGGGATCAATATATATATATATATATATATATTAGAGCACTGAGATATGTGTATTTATAACTCCAAATGACAGCTCAGACTGCCTGTCAAAGGTCTCCCTTTTCACTTTGATATGTTAGCATTGAAAGCAGCAGATAGTAGTTTTGAGCCTCTGCTGCCCCCTGCTGTCAGGCTTTATTATTACAGTAATGATAGGTGCAAACAAGATAAGATAAGAAGTACTTTATTGATCCCAAAGCGTTTGCATTGCAGCAGCATAAAAAGACATGGCACTGCACAATAGAGAAATTAAAAGACTATAAATAAACAATCCAAAATGTAAACATCTCAAAAAGATATAAAATAGCATTACAAAAGTAGAAAATATACATGTTGCAATACCAATGTACAGTAGCAAAATATAAAGCAGTGTTATGTTTTTGAATGGGAAATTAGTGGGTGGGTAGTTAGGATTGTATATATATATATATATATATATAATTCGTTTTTACTCTCACTATTTTCTAATCTTTTATAAATAAAAAATCTCTCTTTTGTTATATTTTTCTACTATACTATTTAGTCATTAAGTGTGTGTGTGTGTGTGTGTGTGTGTGTGTGTGTGTGTGTGTGTGTGTGTGTGTGTGTGTGTGTGTGTGTGTGTGCGTTTGTGTGTGCAGATCATTGTGGAGCTGAGGAAGGACGAGGATCACATTGTGTCCGTGTGGATCGTGGTGGGCAGCTCAGTGGGGGGGCTGCTGCTGCTGGGACTCCTGGTGCTGGGACTGTGGAAGGTGCACACACACATACACATGTTCCTGTATATGCACCAATGTGAGGTCCATACAATTTCATATGAGAAGTGGGGACTATCTTTTCTGATATACTAAAGTCGCACACAGACCTGTAGTACGCTTCTCTGGTGCGCACCGGACGACAGTTTGTCACATTGCTTAATCTAATCAAACGGACTACTTTGAGCATGTAATTCATGCCTTTGTTTCCACGCGTCTAGATTACTGTAATGCCCTTTATGCTGGCCTAAACAAGACCTCGCTGGCACTCCTGCAGCTGGTACAAAACGCTGCGGCTCGGCTGCTTACAGCAACACGCAAGCATGAGCACATCACACCTATTCTGGCTTCCCTCCACTGGCTTCCTGTCCATTTTAGAGTTCATTTTAAGATTTTATTGTTTGTTTTTAAATCGCTTAACCTGTTAAGCCCAAGACACCCCGGTACCGGGGCCCTCCTGCAACATCTTGCAGGAAACAGTGTCTGAGGGCATGTTCATTTAATAAACTATGAATGTTTTATATCCATGTAACGGGAAGAAACTCATCTAACTGATCATTTTTTATTCTTTATTTTTTAAACCCCACAATGCTAACGCTGAGCCTCTGAATTAGCAACGAGCGAAAAATGCTAACAGATGACTGCACCGAAACTCACTCACAAAACCTTATTATTTATATTTGCACATCCAACAACACATCGTTTCACATCGTGAGGTGACACAGAATGGAGGGGTACCCTCATTATCACTCAATTATACGAACTCTCGAGGTAATAACAAGAAAAGACATCAAAACATATGGCGCTAAGGTAGCTAAAAACGCTAACATGGCTCACCTGTGTGGTAGTCTGGTCAAAAGTGGTCTTCAATGGCATTAAAACGATAAAAACGCTGCTGAAGTTAATCCATAGGTTAATCCAATGTGTCTGTGTCCCTTTGAAATGATTTCTGATAATCCATAAGCAATAAATCTGCTTTTCTGTTTCTAGAAGTCAGAGCTAGAAATATTTTAACTCTGATGCAAAACTGCGTGCGGGAAGCCCCCACCTTTTTGTTTTACCATGTGTGTGAGTGGGGAGATTCCCCTTCGATTCTATTGGCTCTAACGGTCAGAAAGAGACCAATGGGTTCCAGAGAAACGGTAAAACCCTCATTTCCACCCAAATTTCTTTTTGGCTAAATCTCTCTAAAAAGGTCAAATGTCACTTGTTTTGCATCAATCTTGAAACAGGGTACTTCTTATATGTTTTACTTTGGATTCCTAAAGCTTTTATTCTACCTTACCATCATCCAAGTGTTGCTTTCACTATAAGTAAGAAATAATTTTTGGACGGACAATATAATTTACAGTTTTTTACTATGTTCAATCTGAATTTTCTTTAAAATAAAAAACATCTATATTGATTCTGACTTTTCTACATCCAACTCGCAGGTTTATCATTACTTTGAGAACAAAGATTATTAATTTAACCCCTTTAGAAGATATGGTCATTTGTTCTGGGAATGTCATTTTCGAGCCTGAGACCTGAAAAACAGGCTCAGGGCTGAACAGGTTAATGGGCTGGCCCCTCAGTACATCTCTGACCTCCTAAAGGTGTACACCCCCTCAAGGGCTTTGAGGTCAGCTGATCAGCTGCTGCTAGTAGTCCCTAAAACCAAGAAAAAGACAAGGGGAGATCAAGCCTTCTCAGCGGTAGCCCCCAGGCTCTGGAACGACCTGCCCCTCCATGTCAAACTGTCGCCCACCCTCCAAACTTTTAAGTCCCGCCTAAAGACCTACCTCTTTTCCCTCGCTTTCGAGTCAGTTTGAGCTGTGCTGTACCTTTTTGTATGCTTTTATTGTCTGCCCATAGCCTTTGTGTACCTTGTATTATTTCGTATGTATGCCTTTTATCTATTATTGTAATATTATATTTTATTATAATGTTATGTTTGCTGTGGAGCACTTTGAACCTCTGTTTTTAATATGTGCTATATAAATAAAGTGGATTGGATAAACTTTAAACACCAGTGAACGGAAATGCTGTTCAACAATTGGTCAGACATTAAGCCTCCTCCGTGGAGCATCGGCAGGTCATTCTCATGCTGCTGTTAATCTGGAGATCAACAGACTCTAGAGGACGGCTCATATGATTATACAATCAGACGACGTGCGATGAAAAACATTATAACACATATAATGAGAGACGTTCTGCAGTCAGGAGGAGGTTTCAGCGACGACAGGTGGCTCTGATAAGATTATACCACATCCTTTTTGCTGCACAGAGGGGACCAGTGAGTTGAGCAGTCACCAGCTAATATAGCCTATGTGTATGACCCTATAGGCCACTGCATGTTAACCACAGCCGAGATTACAGATAGCTGTATCTTTAATATCGGGGGAGCTGCCACTTTTATGTAGTTGATGGAGTATTTTTACTTTACACGACTCTGTTCAACTCTTCATTCTGCTTCACTCTTTCACTCACGATTTTGAAGACCTCCGCGTTCTAGTGACTCGTAAATACGACGCTTCCTATGTTTCGGTGCGGACTGCGTTCGCACCAGCGATGAACCGCTCCAGAGTTCACTAGCAAGCGGTACGAGACCACCTGTTTTAAGCGGACCAGAGTCCGGTTGTTTAGTTCACTTCAGAGGTCTCGCACTGCGTTCACTCCGACCCAAACGATCCGCATCAAGCGGCTAAACGCACCAGGGCTCGATTCAACCGGACTAAACATGGCTGGTGTGAACGCGACCTTAGATACAAATACATGTTGCATTACTTAACTGGGTGGCTGAGACTTCAGTTACCATCACAGATACTTCAAATAAACCAAATAAACCCATGTCTTTAAGGTGAGTAAGGACCTCTTTAGGGGGGCGCTGTTGGGTTCATATCACAATAAACTGAGTCGCTACCCTCCCCTTCAGCTCACGGTTAATCCCAGCTGCAATATATATTATATTAAAGACAATTTATGAGAGTTTTAGATTAATATAGAAGCATAATACCAACAAAGTATCAATTTCTGTTCGACACAAACACCAAAAGTGATAATTAGGCTACTATTTGCTTATTATGCTTTTCGTGAGGAGTTTGAATCTTACCTCCAGAACTTCCTCCCTTTTCTGTCTCTTGTTCTGTTTAATTGCGCAGACTTGTGCTATCTTAATAATAAAGACTGCCATTTATGTTCATGTTGGAATCATTTAAGTGTAAACAAAAGACCTGCAGTCCATAAGTTTAATGTTGTCCTTCATGCAGTTCGATGTTTAACTTCTTCTGTTTTCCTCTCAGCTCGGCTTCTTCAACAGACGCAGGAGACAGGAAGAGGAGGAGCAGCCGTCGACCAATGGGAAGGCAGCAGAGGAGCTGTGATGTCACAGTTCTTCATCTCATAAAGTCACAGATTTAAAACACGTTTCTGAGAGGTCAAACTGTGAGCTGCAGAGTCACAAAGTCCACTGTTTGCAGACGTAGCTTCCTGGTCTGAGTCCTCAGAGGTGCTGGACTTCGTGCGGACACTATTTACTTTGTCAGAAAAGGTTTAGTGAGTGCAAATACAGAGTTTGTCAAACACAGTGTCTGACCCACAATCCTTTGCACAGCAGGTAAATATATGGACTTGTCGACATCATTTGTAACGGCAGCTGCCATATGTACAAAAAGCATCCCCTGAAGGCATCACGAGACTCGACCTGTGACGTCAAGCGGGTTCTGAAAGCAGAAGATGAAACTAAATATAAAGCGTATACAAAATGTAAAAGATAAAACACAAGACTACCTAAGATGGCTGTTTTTTTATTTGACACTAATGGACTTTGTAAATGCGTCTAACGAACACATGTTGTTTATTATTTCCACATTTATATCTGATGCACTTTTGTTGTATAAAATCAAACTTGAATTTTTGTGTGTAAATCTGTGAGAGTTAATAAGGATGGTGGCATTATCGTTGTTGTTGTTTCTGCATAGAGTTTGTACTGATGTTGTGTTGATATTTTAATAAAGACTATAAAATAATACGATATTATGATTCTTATGTGCGTAAATTACATTTCTAGATGTTTTTAAGTTAATTTAGAAATCATGTTTATGTCTAACTTGTTTATTTCCTTCAGATTTTACTCAGATAACGACTGACTTTCACTTTAAATGGTGAGTTAGGGTTTTTGACCCGAACCCGAACTCCTTTCCGTCACAAAACAACATTTTATTCTCTATTCATTCTTTTGGATGTTTTCTTTCAGACAGAAAGGAAACATCCAAATCATCACATTCAGGAGGTTTTTTACCAACTTTGTCACACACACACACACACACACACACACACACACACACACACACACACACACACACACACACACACACACACACACACACACACACACACACACACACACACACACACACACACACACACACACACACACACACACACACACACTGAGGGCCACATGGTGCAGTTTTCAGAAGAAAAGGATTATGTCACCAGCAGGAACATTTAATAAAACATGAACTAAAAGCTGATTTTAAGATCATTCTCTCTCCTCGTTGCTGTTTCAGTAAAAAAACAACAACAACAGTGACAAGTTTTTTTCCCACAAATAATTTCAAATCATGAGAAAAGCAGGCAAGTCTGTCGACTTCTCTGTAGAAACTCTCTCTCTCTCTCTCTGACTCACTCTCTCTCTCGTTCGCTCACACCTAAGAATTGCATTGTCATAATTACACTTGTAGCTATGTAAACATGAACCTTGAACCTGAGACTTGATCTTTGTCTATGAGTTCCTCCTGAGTGGAAAACTACTGGAGCACTTCAACCCCCACCCCCTCAAAAATCAAATCAAGTTGTATTTATATAGCACATTTTAAACACACACACACACACACACACACACACACACACACACACACACACACACACACACACACACACACACACACACACACACACACACACACACACACACACACCATTCTCTCTGCAGGTGAGGGTGGAAATAACAGTCAGTGTTGAGTAAAAAGCAAAGACTGAGGAGGACGAGATCAGCAGTGTTTCTGTGGACCTGAAGAGAGCTCAGCAGGTGAGAATAGGGATGGGTACCGAGCCCCGGTATTAAACAGGCCCCGGGGCTGAATTATTAAAGACCGTGGTACCGTTAAGCTCCGACGTTATCAGTCTTTTTATCGGTACTGGAGACATGTCAAAAATATATGTTATGTGTATTATTGCTACACAAACATTATATTGCAGTTTTAGTTTCACCAACTCCGTTTCTAATACGCAAAAAGACTGCAAAATGCGTCCATGATTATTTAATACCATTTGTTAAAACATTGTTGTTTCTTTTGATGTGAAATATTATGTATTTAATTTAAATAAAAAGCAATGTTAGTTTTGTTCACAATTTGTTTAGTTAAGTTCCCTTTTTTTTTTTCTCCAAATGAACCGATAAGAGTACCGTTAAAAGACCGGACCGATAAGCGGTATCGATAAAAGTAGTAGTACCGTTAAAACCTTAACGTGGTTGAGAATCCTCCAACAGGGAGTAGTGGTGACTCGTCATTAGGGGCACAGCCCCACCTAGTGTCAGCAGAAAGTAATTAATAATTATTCCACAAATATGAAAATAAATAAGATCATGTTTAGTCACGACCGAAAGAACGAGATTGCGGATACAAGCAGGTGAGATGGGTTTCCTCCGCCGGGTGGCTGGCGTCTCCCTTAGGGATAAGGTGAGAAGTTCGGTCATCAGGGAGGGACTCGGAGTTGAGCCGCTCCTCCTTCGCGTCGAAAGAAGCCAGTTGAGGTGGTTCAGGCACCTAGTTAGGATGCCACCTGGGCGCCTCCCTAGGGAGGTGTTCCAGGCACGTCCAGCTGGGAAGAGACCAAGGGGTAGACCTAGGACCAGGTGGAGGGGTTATATCTCTTCGCTGGCCTGGGAGCGCCTTGGGACCCCCCAGTCAGAGCTGGTTGATGAGGGAAAGGAACGTTTGGGGCTCTCTGCTGGAACTGAGACCCCCGAGACCCGACCACGGATAAGCGGAGAAGAGGGATGGATGGAGTGTACCTATTGAGCCGTTTTGAGCGATGTGGGGCAAGCCCCTCTCTCTTGCTGTCAAATGGCGCTTTTCCACTGCATGGCCTCGCTCGGCTTAGTACGGTATCGTTGGGCCTTGTTAGGTCGGGCTCACTTTATGCTGCGTTTCCATTACAGTTTGTAGCTGGGGCAGTAACTATAGTAACGCAGTGTAGGCCCTCTGTTACCCTCTATCACCCTCAGCTAACATTCGTTCTCGCAAAACTTTCGAATTGGACTACTGCCTTGCATTGCACATCTTTACTGCACTGCACATTGTTTTTAATTTTAACTTATTTTAGACTTCTGCCTCCGTTGCCGGTTGCCCTCACTCAGCCATCAAAGTGCTATCTGCTACATCGCCTACTTGTCTGTCTCCGTCCCACCCAACAACCGTGGAAATCATGCTGAAATACTCCATCTCACAGCTTCTGTCATTCACCAACTCCTCCACCCCGTCTTCCATCTCAGTCATCAGACATCTTGGACTCCTTCGTCTACATTCACCGAAGCACCCGCCGCAGTTTTGTTTACTTTCAGTACGCAACTTCTACTGCTCCTCACTCCCCCGCTCACCCACACTCCCAGCTGCATGAAATACCTGGAGCGGATCCCACTCCCCTCCGCCTCCCAACACATATAACAAGCCATTTCTCCCCACCATCAAGCCCCCCTCCTCTGCTCCACTGCCCCCCCTCTCGTGCCCACCCCAGCACTGCCAACCTCATACCCCTCCAACCCCCCACTTGACCAATGTTGCCCTCCTCAATATCCGGTCACTTAACAATAAAGCCCACTTCCTCCACGAAATAATTCTGGACAAATCCATCGACTTCCTTCTGCTCACTGAAACCTGGCACCAACCCAATGACTTCTCCCTCAATCAAACATCCCCCCTTGGTTTGAATTACATCACTAAACCCCGCCCCTCACGCCGTGGTGGTGGGCTGGCTGTCTTCTACAACCACAACATCCGGACTACAGAACTCACCCTCCCCTCAGTACCATCCTTCGAATTCCTCGCCTTCAAAGCCCCTCCCTCACTGACAGTTATCCTCATGTACCGCCCCCCCCAAACCACACCCCTCCTTCCTCTCTGATCTCACTGAACTCCTCACCATTTCTTCATCCCTCGCCCCACGTCTGTTACTCCTCGGCGACCTCAACATCCACATGGACTCTCCTACCTGCAAACTCGCTTCTGAATTCTCCTCCCTTCTGGACAATTTCTCATTTACCCAATATGTCACCTTCCCCACCCATGATGAAGGACACATCCTTGACCTTGTCTGCTCCACCAACCTCCCAGTACTCGACCTCCACCCCTGTTTCCCCCTCCACTGAGGCACGCAACCTTGGCGTTATATTTGACCCCACCCTCTCCCTCGAGCCCCACATCCGTCAAGTTGTAAAAACCTAATTTTTCCACCTCCGCAATATTGCCAAACTCCGTCCCTCCCTCCCGCCCTGCAGCTGAACGACTCATTCACGCCTTCATCTCCTCCCGCTTTGACTACTGCAACTCCCTCCTCTACGGCATCAGCTCCACCTCCTCCTCCACGGCATCAGCTCCACCTCCTCCTCCACGGCATCAGCTCCACCTCCTCCTCTACGGCATCAGCTCCACCTCCTCCTCTACGGCATCAGCTCCACCTCCCTCAATAGACTCCAGCGTGTCCAGAACGCAGCCGCCAGACTCCTCCCCCACACCAAATCATGGCATCACATCACCCCGGTCCTCAAAGAACTCCACTGGCTCCCCGTTTCACACTGCATACACTACAAACTCCTGGTCCTCACTTTCAAAGCCCTCCACCATCTGCCCCCCCCCTACCTCACTGACCTCCTCACCCTCTACCAACCACCCCGGTCCCTCAGATCCACCTCAGCCGGTTTGCTTTCCACCCTCAAGGCCAAACTCCGGAGCTTCGGGGACAGAGCCTTCTCTGTGGCAGCTCCGAAGCTCTAGAACTCCCTCCCCCAAGACCTCCGTGAGTCTGAGTCCCTCACCCTGTTCCAGTCCCGCCTCAAAACCCACCTCTTCAACTCTGTATCCATAAGCCCCTCCCCTCTCAACAAACTTCCTCCTGACTGCTTTTCTGTTTTTGTTTTGTTTCTTTGTTTCTTTTTGGTTTTGTTTTGTTTGTCTACCCTCCCTCCCAAATGTAAAGCGTCTTTGGGTTCAAGAAAAGCGCTATAGAAATAAAATATATTATTATTATTAGGCAGAGCCGTGACGTCATCTTCAATGCGAAACACAACACCAACATCAGCTGCTAGCACTCAGAGCCACACAGCTCCTCATATCAGAGTCCTGCATCGGGTCGCGGGTACCCGCGGGTGACCCGCAAAAAAGGTGATTCGCGGGTGGTATTTTTTCAAACGCTTTTTTCCGGGTTCGGTTCTGGGTAAAACAAAGATGATGCGGGTCGGGTCGCGGGTATTGCATAATAAATATATTAAAATAATAATAATTTAGTTTAATGTTTAAATCCTCAGACCTCTCCCCCACGGAACCGCGCATAATCATAACCTCTGCAGCGCATCAGTCTGCTGCTGAGCGCGCCACATTCGAAATGGCTGAGGTGAAGCTCTCTACGGAGAATACAGCATTTTCAATAACACTTCCTCAAGAGCGAAATCCAACGTCTGGAGGCTTCTGGTTCCTAGATGGAGAAAATAACCAACATCCCACGCTTTTTGAGACAAATATGCAACTGCGTGTGTTAATAATTGCACGATTTCACTGCTCATATACTGTATAGGCTATGCGGGTTCGGGTCGGGTTGGCAATATGTGCGGGTAGCGGAGCGGGTTCGGTATTGCACGTCGCGGGGGCGGGAGCGGGTCTTGAAAATCAGACCCGTGCAGGACTCTGCCTCATATCTGTTCAGAAACTAGACAGAAGTTAAACAAGTACAAACCACAGACTGCCTGTGTCATGGAGAATACAGTCGCTGGTTTATTTATGTCTGTAGGCCGTTGTTGTGAGTGTGGACGGTCGGACCATATACTGCGTTAGCTTAGCCGGTCTCCATTTAGAAAACACGCATTTTAAAAGGTGTTTCTCTGCCGTCTGTCTGCAGACTAGTCAAAGCATTAATTCATGGTTTTTACTAACCGGTATCAGTATGTTGTTACTTCGGCATCATTTTGAAACGTGTATTACAATTAAATCACGGTCAAATATGTTCATTTTCTTGTAGTTGTAGCCCCCTCGCCAGCGAGTCTCTCTCTAGTTTAGCATACATGGGAGACAGGGGAATTTAAACACAGGATAACAAGACACAGGTGGGGACAATCAGGGGCGGGGCTGACGCTGATGAGGGCGGGAGACACACACCAGATAGGAAGGGGGAGATAAGACAGAAAATGGTTAAACAAAACATGAAACATGACTAGACTTAACTTTCTGTCGGTGCTACAACAGAAACGCAACCAAAAACGGGCCGGGCACGGCACGCTTAAACCGCGCTCCACGCTGTAGTGGAAATGCGCCAAAAGTGAACATGTACAGTGAAAACTACACTGCGTCTTTTTCTATTCAATGTGTTCGGCAAAGTGCTGAAAACCCCACCAAACCTCATCTCATAATTCAGAGCTGATTGGCTGAAAGTACGTGTAGAAAAAGTGTAGTTGTGAAGAGGGGACTAGAGAGAGCCGCGTATAGCGATTACAATCAGTAACACGGAATGAAAATAAATGAAGTTGACCGTCTACTTCAGCTTTAGGAAGTTCAGTTTATGTCATATCTGTCATTGCTCTGCTGGATCGATTGATATTGTGACACGGTATTGTTAACATGGCCCACCAGTAAAGAAATACCCGGATGTTGACAAGCATGCCTCTATCACGACGATTTTTCAGTTCTTGTCAAGCAAATGTATATGTACTACCTATGTTACTACAGAGGTTTTAGATTTCGCGTGTCGGCGTTTTCATAGTAACGTGGTTGCTAGGGACGCAGCTCTCGCTGCCGGAAATTAGTTTTCTTGTCACTGTCCAACACATTCTCACTCCCAACTCGTCCTGTATGTCAGGATCCCTTGGCGTCACTATCAACGCAGTGGGGGGGCCCTTTAGCGTTGATGTTCAACTATCCGGGAGTCCCATTGACTTGCATAGAGCGACGCCCCCCCCTCTCTCTATCGGAACCATGGGCAGCCATTTGTTCACCTGTAGCACAAGAAGCTTATATATAAACATCTACGTTTTTCGTGCCCCATCACTTTTGTACATATAAAAACGCCACTGCACAGGAGTCTGTTACAACAATTAAGACAATAAGAGCATTAAGAAATATTGCAGAGGACACACATTATAAAATAGCATTTCAAAACAGTCATTAAAAAGCATCGAGAAGGAAATAAACATAAAACAAGCTAATATAGACCAACACAGGTATAAAACACATAACAGTTAGTGCAGTGCGAGATATGAATAGTTCAGGAACAGGAAAAGTCTTCAGCCTGGATTTAAAAGGACCTGCAGGTTTCTGGGAGTTTGTTCCAGATGTTTGGAGCATAATAACTGAACTTCTCCAGGTTTAGTTCTGGTTCAGAAAGCAGACCAGAAGACCTGAGAGTTCTGGTTCATTGAAGCTGATTCAAAAAATCGGTTTGAAATATTGTGTGGAAGGTCAGGATCCTCTCTATGGAGCACCTGTAGACGGTCAGGATCCTTTCTATGGAGCACCTGTAGAAGGTCAGGACCCTCTATGGTGCACCTGAAGAAGGTCAGGATCCTCTCTATGGAGCACCTGAAGAAGGTCAGGATCCTCTCTATGGAGCACCTGTAGAAGGTAGAAGGTCAGGATCCTCTCTATGGAGCACCTGAAGAAGGTCAGGATCCTCTCTATGGAGCACCTGTAGAAGGTAGAAGGTCAGGACCCTCTCTATGGTGCACCTGTAGAAGGTCAGGATCCTCTCTATGGAGCACCTGTAGAAGTTGCAGAGTGTCCTGGAGTCCATGTTGAACCTCCTCAGCCTGCGGAGGAGCTGCTGTTGGGCTGTTTTGGTGATGGTGTTTGTGTGATGAGTCCATGTCAGGTCCTCAGTGATGAGTCCACGTCAGGTCCTCAGTGATGAGTCCACGTCAGGTCCTCAGTGATGAGTCCACGTCAGGTCCTCAGTGATGAGTCCATGTCAGGTCCTCAGTGATGAGTCCACGTCAGGTCCTCAGTGATGAGTCCACGTCAGGTCCTCAGTGATGAGTCCACGTCAGGTCCTCAGTGATGAGTCCACGTCAGGTCCTCAGTGATGAGTCCACGTCAGGTCCTCAGTGATGAGTCCACGTCAGGTCCTCAGTGATGAGTCCACGTCAGGTCCTCAGTGATGAGTCCACGTCAGGTCCTCAGTGATGAGTCCACGTCAGGTCCTCAGTGATGAGTCCACGTCAGGTCCTCAGTGATGAGTCCACGTCAGGTCCTCAGTGATGAGTCCATGTCAGGTCCTCAGTGATGAGTCCACGTCAGGTCCTCAGTGATGAGTCCACGTCAGGTCCTCAGTGATGTGGACCCAGAGGAACCTGAAGCTGCTGACTCTCTCCACCGTAGTCCCATTGGTGGCGATGGGGGCGTGTCCCTCTCTCTGCTGCTTCCTGTAATCCACAATCAGCTCCTTGGTTTTGCTGACGTTGAGATGGAGGTTGATATCCTGGCACCAAGATGTCAGGTTTTTGACCTCCTTTCTGGACGCTGTCTCGTTGCCGTTGGTGATCAGGCCGATGACGGTCGCGTTGTCAGCAAACTTCCCAATAGTGTTAGGGAATAATTCTCCTTTACTCCTAGATATCTAACCTTGTTGCCCTTTGACGTTTATGACCAACCCTGACGTCTGTTATCTCTCTTAAGGAATGGGCTGCTCCAGCTATATGTTGTTATTCCCAGTTTATGACCGGGCAACTCTCGGTCACAAATGGTTTATGGTTGTGAGAACGCTGGAACATTTCTTCTCTGTGTTTGTGGACTCCAAGGTGTAATCTTCGAGGCCATAAGGGTCAGACAAGTGATCCAGTGTTCCCAGATGTTTAGGCTATCTCCCCCAATATGTTGATTACTCTCTGTGAACTAGTTAAAAGGTCTAGGAAGAGAGAGGCGCTTCAAAATTGACGTGGCAACCCTCCCGTGCAGTCAGAACCTCTGGCTGCTGTGACTCGTGATGTGAATTCTCCGGCCCATACTCGTAATAAACCATCAGTGTTTGACATCAACGCTCCAACTCTCCTCGTGTCTCTCTGAGTCCTGACTCTCCATTGCTGCAGAAGTTTCCCTTACAGATAGTGTTGGAGCTGTGTGTGGCCATGCAGTCGTTTGTGAACAAGGAGGAGAGGGCTGAGCACGCAACCTTGAGGGGCTCCGGTGCTGAGGATCAGGGTGGAGGATATAATGTTTCCCACCCGTAATGCCTGGGGTCTGCCCGTCAGGAAGTTCAGGATCCAGTCACAGAGGGCGCTGTCGAGCCCGAGGTCTCTGTTATCGATGACCAGCGTGGAGGGCACAATGGTGTTGAAAGCTAAACTGTAGTAAATTAAGTTTTGTCTCAATTAACAAGTTAACCACATATTTAAAACTGAGACATTTGGTGACTTCTGGGTGTGCTGTAAGAAGTCTTGACAATCACAAAAACATATTTAGGGGTCAACAAACTGAGTTTCTGAGTGGGCCTGGGGCTGTGGGACATCTGAGAGGACATCTGAGAGGAGGGGCATTCATGTGTCCTGTGATGTTCTTGTTGTGATCAGCATGTTGTTGTGTTTGTGTGAAGGTGGAGGCTCTGCTATGGATCAGTGTGAGGACAGAGAGGAGGGAGCCCCCCCCTCTCTGTGTGGGGAACACGACAGCCAGACCAAAGCTCAGAGGTGAGATCTCCAACTGTCCATGACTCTTCTCCATGTCACAGCTCAGCACTCATTATTCACTCAGAGCTCTGTGTGTTGTGTTCCAGACCAGAACAAACAACACACTCTGCTGGACCTGAACCTGGACCTGGATCTGAACCTGGACCTGAACCTGGACCTGAACCTGGATCTGGACCTGTACCTGGACCTGTACCTGAACCTGGACCTGAACCTGGATCTGGACCTGTACCTGGACCTGGACCTGGACCTGGACCTGAACCTGGATCTGGACCTGTACCTGGACCTGGACCTGAACCTGAACCTGGACCTGAACCTGTACCTGAACCTGGATCTGGACCTATACCTGGACCTGAACCTGGACCTGAACCTGAAGTAGTAGGTTATTTGCCTTAAAATAAGTAGTATTGTTGCTGAAAAAGGAAGAATGTTGTTTTTTGCATAAACCCGTGTTATTTCAGATGTAAGATTATATAATATTTTGTGTTGGTATCTTTTGGATCTCTGCAGGGAGAAAATATGGCGACACTGAAAAAGATCCTCTTCAGAACTTTAGAACAATTGGGGAAAGAGGACTTTGAAGAATTCAAGTGGCACCTGCAGCAGGAGGTCCTAGGATTTGAAGGAATCCCAAAGAGTCGACTAGAGGGTGCATCTCGGACGCAAACTGTGGACCACATGTTTCTGAACTACTGCATTAACACTATTAAAGTGACCAGAAACGTTTTGAAGGAGATTAATCAGAATCTTCTGGAGGAGAAATTATCAAAAATCCCATCAGAACCGACAGGTAGGTCATTAGTTAAAAAACAGTTTAACAAACAGGTAACCTGAAGTCAGGTAAATCACAATGATTACATGGTTTGGATGTGTCCTCCTGATATACCACACAGAGAAACACCACCTGCACATGGTGTCAGGGTTCAGGTTCCCCCACGGCCCTGAAAGCTCAGTGGTCAGGGTCAATAGTCTCTTGCAGGGTCACTTTTTAGATCAGCTACTTAGAAAAAAAGCAACCCTATCAGGCAGACCAGGTCCTCCTCCTGCAGCCAGGCACCGGGGTCTACACACCACTGGGTCTAAGGGTCCAATCAATGCCAGTTGAGTTGTAGGTGAAGGAGAGGAACATGGTATACAAACTTCAAACAACCGTCACCTCTCTGCTGGGGACGGATATGGTGTCGGTGTGGGAGGTGGAGCAGGTACAACTAGACAAAGTTGGGCTCACCTCTACACATTGAACCGGATCTGGAAAGAAACTCCTGGATAGGGATTAGACTCTCTGCTTTTCCAGAGTTACCCAGGTCACCTTTGAGGTTCATTGAGATGAAAGCTGTCCATGTTCTCTCTGCCGACGCATCGACCAACAGTTCAGAGTAACTTGCTCTCTTGCAGTCTCTGGGTCAGGGCACCAGCTGGGGATACGTTCAGTAGTTAGGCTGGGGCTCCACATTTGCAAGAAGGAGTCAATAGAGTTTTCCATCCACCCTGTCTTATGGACGAAGGGAAAGATTATTACTGTGACCCCCAGGGCGTCTTGTTGATAGTAGCCTATTGCAGGACTACGCAGTATTGGGACAATTACTAAGAGCATTCCACTTCCTGTATAACTGGAGTGAGAGCTGAGTCCACATCCTCAGAGGTCGATCTGCCAGGGTCATGCCTCGTCTTCCAGCAGCAGGAATAAGAGTCGTCAGGTTTAGGGCCATGGTTCTCTGGGGACCACTGATTGTTCATTCTGGTTTCGAAAATATCTTTTTTCAAAGAAACATTTTTGGTAAGCAACAAGATGCGGCGTCTTGATCCAAGGAAAATAATCGACTGTCATGTCAAAAATGTGTAAAATTATGAACCAAACTTGTGATGGTTATTTTATGTTAATTGTAGTATTGTCTCAATTGTGATTTTATTTTTTCGTCATTCAGAGCTTCTCACTCAGTGCCAAGGGAACCTCAAATTCAACCTGAAGAATAAAATTGAGAAAATCATGGAAAAGGGTAATTCAAGACCTCTAAATGAAATCTACACAGAGATCCACATCACCATGGGAGAAACTACAGCTGAAGAACATGAGGTCAGACAGATTGAAACAGCATCCAGGAAACCAGACAGACCAGAAACAACCATCAGACAAGAAGACCTCTTTAAAGCCTCACCTGGAAGAGATGCACCAATCAGGGTGCTGACAAAGGGCGTGGCTGGCATCGGGAAAACAGTCTTAACACAGAAGTTCACTCTGGACTGGGCTGAAGGCAAAGCCAACCAGGACATCCAGTTCACATTTCCATTACCTTTCAGAGAGCTAAATAGGCTGAAGAAAAAATACAGCTTGGTGGAACTTGTTCATCTCTTCTTCTCTGAAACCAGAGACGCAGGAATCTGCAGGTTTGATCAATTCTCGGTTGTGTTCATCTTTGACGGTCTGGATGAGTGTCGACTTCCTCTGGACTTCCTCAACACTGAGGCCCTGACTGATGTCACAGAGTCCACCTCAGTGGATGTGCTGCTGACAAACCTCATCAGGGGGAAGCTGCTTCCCTCGGCTCGCCTCTGGATAACCACACGACCTGCAGCAGCCAATCAGATCCCTCCTGAGTGTGTGGACATGGTGACAGAGGTCCGAGGGTTCACTGACCCACAGAAGGAGGAGTACTTCAGGAAGAGATTCAGAGATCAGGAGCAGGCCGGCACCATCATCTCCCACATCAAGACCTCACGAAGCCTCCACATCATGTGCCACATCCCAGTCTTCTGCTGGATCTCTGCTTCAGTTCTGGAGAAAGTGTTGAAAACCAGAGAGGGAGGAGAGCTGCCCAAGACCCTGACTGAGATGTACATCCACTTCCTGGTGATTCAGTCCAAAGTGAAGAACGTCAAGTATGATGGAGGAGCTGAGACGGATCCACACTGGAGTCCAGAGAGCAGGAAGATGATGGAGGCTCTGGGGAAACTGGCTTTTGAGCAGCTGCAGAAAGGCAACCTGATCTTCTATGATCACGACCTGACAGAGTGTGGCATCGATATCAGAGCAGCCTCAGTGTACTCAGGAGTGTTCACACAGGTCTTTAGAGAGGAGGGTGAACTGTACAAGGACACAGTGTTCTGCTTCGTCCATCTGAGCGTTCAGGAGTTTCTGGCTGCTCTTCATGTCCATCTGACCTTCATCACCTCTGGAGTCAACCTGCTGGCAGAAGAATCAACAACCTCCTGGTTGCTTAAAGTATTCAGACCTCAACCTACACTAACACATCTCTACCAGAGGGCTGTGGACCAGGCCTTACAGAGTCCAAATGGACACCTGGACTTGTTACTCCGCTTCCTCCTGGGTGTTTCACTGCAGACCAATCAGAAACTCCTACATGGCCTGCTGAAAGAAACAGAAAGTAGCTCAGAGACCAACCAGGAAACAGTTGAGTACATCAAGAAGAAGATAAATGAGAACCCGTCTCTGGAGAGAAGCATCAACCTGTTCCACTGTCTGAATGAACTGAATGATCGTTCTCTAGAGGAGCAGATCCAACAGTACTTGAGTTCAGGAAGTCTCTCCACAGATAAACTGTCTCCTGCTCAGTGGTCAGCTCTGGTCTTCATCTTACTGTCATCAGGAGAAGATCTGGACGTCTTTGACCTGAATAAATACTCTGCTTCAGAGAAGGCTCTTCTGAGGCTGCTGCCAGTGGTCAAAGCCTCCAGGGAAGCTCTGTAAGTGGAGATCCAAACAACATTGATCAGTTTTAAAAATGATAAATAAAATAAATGGTGTTCATTGCTAATCCCTCCCCAGGCTGAGTGGCTGTAAGCTGTCAGAGAGAAGCTGTGCAGCTCTGTCCTCAGTCCTCAGCTCCCAGTCCTCTAGTCTGAGAGAGCTGGACCTGAGTAACAACGACCTGCAGGATTCAGGAGTGAAGCTGCTGTCTGCTGGACTGGAGAGTCCACACTGTGAACTGGAGACTCTCAGGTCAGGGTTCACCTTTTATTTTCAAGCAGTTTAACTTGTAATCCTTTTTATCCAGCTTCTGGTTCATGTTGATGAAGATGGTCGACCTCTGTATGTTTTTCCTTCTGCTTTTTAAAACACTGAGTTTACTGTATTCCCTGGTTCCAGTCTGGCAGGCTGTCTGGTCACAGAGGAAGGCTGTGTTTCTCTGGCTTCAGCTCTGAGCTCCAACCCCTCCCATCTGAGAGAGCTGGACCTGAGCTACAATCATCCAGGAGACTCAGGAGAGAAGCTGCTTTCTGCTGGACTGGAGGACCCCCTCTGGAGACTGGAGACACTCAGGTATGGACAGACAGACGCAAGTGATCAACAGCGGTTCAGTTTGGATAGTTCTGACTGAGTTCGGCTAACACAGCTACACTCACAGCAGGACTCATGTCTACTCCCTAATTGCTCGCTGTTGTTTTCTTTTTTTCTTTATATCTTTCTCATCTGTGTTTTTTGTGTCATAATGTGCATATTGCTGAACAGAACTATGAACAGATGTATGTCCTTCCTGTAAAGATGCAATGTACAATATGCTGTGACAATTTTTGACACTAAATGCCAACAAAAAAGCTTCCTCTAAGAAAGTAAACTCCGCTCCACGAGGTACCAGCAGCTAGGACTCATGTTGGATAGAGCATCACCCTGACTGTGTTTCTTCCTCCAGGCTGGACCACGGTGGAGAGCAGAGGCTAAAACCAGGTCTGAGGAAGTGTAAGTGTGGATCAGTCAGCTTCTCTCTAAAGACAAATATGATGGAGGTGGTATTTATTCATTACACGACTGACATGCATCGCCTTTAAACTTTATAATATTATGACACTTATATAGCGCTATTATAGAAAGGATCAGGGCCGTCCCTGGCCAACTTGAGGCCCCACGCAAAGTGATATGATGAGGCCCTCTGTTTCGATGACCGCAGTGGTCATCCAGTGGAGCCTTACCGCGCCACACTAATTGTGCCACATAAGCGCATAGGTGCGCCGCATTTGCAGCTCAGTTGAGGACCCCTCCACAAGGTGAGGCCCCACGCAGTCTGGGGTGTCCGATATATGGAGTAAGTGAGCTTGCATATGGTCCTGCTGTACACTCAATAACTTAGCATGAACTGGCTTTGATATATGGAGTAAGTCGGCTTGCATATGGTCCTGCTGTACACTCAATAACTTAGCATGAACTGGCTTTGATATATGGAGCAAGTGGGCTTGCATATGGTCCTGCTGTACTCTCAATAACTTAGCATTAACTGGCTTTGATATATGGAGTAAGTGGGCTTGCATACGGTCCTGCTGTACACTCAATAACTTAGCATGAACTGGCTTTGATATATGGAGTAAGTGGTCTTGCATATGGTCCTGCTGTACACTCCATAACTTGTAGATCCCACATCTCAATATGGAAGCCCACTTGCCTGGGGGGTTCTCACTTCAGGACTCCCACATCTCAATATTATTAATAATTCCAAAAATAATAATAATAATAATAGTTTTTATAACTATTAAATATGCACTTGGGTCAATTCATAAGTAGCGCTGTGGTGCAGTGAGCAGTGAAAGCTGGGTAAAAGTTATGTGAATGCAGCAGCAGCAGGCTGTGACACGGTGGTAAACAACGATGTGTACACTGGGTCATTCAGAATGTGCTATTTCTGCATAAATAGCACATTCTGAACATATGTCAAACAGAGATTCCTATTAAAAGTTATCTATATATACCTATGGGGATTGGGGCGATGTCCCACATCTCAATATGGAAGCCCACTTCTCAATATTATTAATAATTCCATAATAATTATAATAATAATTGTTATAACTATTAAATATGCACCCATATTGACTTGGGTCACATATAATAATGAATTCAAGGAACTCAAGATTTTGATGCCATGGGCGGGATTCACTCTCACCACACCAAGGAGCGAGTCTCATTCCATTGCCCCACAAGTGGCGCTAAAAGCTTATTGAACAAAAGTATCATATATAGACTCCACTATAAAGTAAAAAGACATTTCTCTATCGTATTGGCGATCAAAATTGACAAAAAAACACATCAAATCACATCTACAAATCAATACGAAGCTAATGAAACCACTTTCAGACTCCTGAACGCGTGTTTACAAGTTTTAAAACGTAGCAATGGCTTTTCACATCACACCATTGTGTGATATATGATTCATATGATTAATATCATGAAATTAATGTCTATAATGTTTTTAAATGTTCCCAATGATTGTTCTTATAATGTTTCTTAAATGTTTTTGTATAAATGTATTTGTTCTGCTATATAATATGGAGAGTCTGACAGGAGTTTCGATCCCGTGTCACCCGTGTAGCGACCTGGATCGCCTCAAGCTTATAGCTGTGTTGTCTATTATAAACATTCTGAACGGCATATTTACCTATGTTTTCCACCATCAAAATGTACAAACGACACATCAAATCACATCTACAGATGAAGACGAAGCGAATGGAATTACTCACAGACTCCTAGTGTGTGTAAATTGAGACGTGAGATCTCTCACATTTCTGGGCTAACCAGAAATGTAAATAGTGCTAAAACAGAAAAACTCTACATGCTAGGAGTCTATGGAGTACTTCCATTTGCTTCGTCTTGATCTGTAGATGTCATTTGAGGCATCGTTTGTCCATTTTGATGGTGGAAAACAAAGGGAAATGTATTTTGCTCATTGAAATTATTAAAGTGAAGCTGAAAGTGACGTCACTGTTGAGAAACGGAGAGAGCAGGGGAGATAGATCTCACATCTCGATTTATACACACTATGAGTCTGGCAGTACGTCCATTTGCTTCGTTTTCATCTGTAGATGTGAATTGATGTGTCGTTTGTACATTTTACTGGTGGAAAACAAAGCTAAATGTCTCATTACTCTATTGACGAATCTATAAAGCACACTTATTCTCCATAAGCTCTCAGCGCCACTTGTGGGGCATTGAGATAAGCACTGGTCTTTGGTCCGGTAGGTCCCGAAACTGGTAGTCAAAATAGAATTATTATAATATATTATAGATATTATACTATATATATATTGTGGTGCACTTTTTTTTTTATTCAAATATTGCTATATCTGCAATCAAAGTCAGTCCCTCCCAGTACTGGGTACTAGTTAATTCCACTATCCCCACTATATTTAAAAAATAAGTCATATATAAAAAAATAATTTAATAAAGTCTGAGTTAACTTTTTTTGAGATCCATAGAAAAGGGGTGAAAATGGAAAAAAAAGTATCCGAAAATAGTGTCCCGTAAGGCGGGTAGAGTCCCTGACAACTCCCCTTACATTCCTCCAGAGTCAGAAAAAGTATGTTAACTTTTGGAAGAACCAGAGGAAGGGGTGAAAATGGATGAAATGTATCCGAAAATAGTGCCTCATATGCGGGTAGAGTCCCCTGACAACTCCCCTTACATTCCTCCAGAGTCAGAAAAAGCACGTTAACTTTTGGAAGAACCAGAGGAAGGGGTGAAAATGGATGAAATGTATCCGAAAATAGTGCCTCATATGCGGGTAGAGTCCCCTGACAACTCCACTTTCCTCACATTCCTCCAGAGACCAGTTCAAAAACTTAAAGTTTTTGAAGAACCATACTGGGGGGTCTCCAGGCAACACATGTACCGGGGCCAGAGTGCACATGGAGCGGGGAGACATTCCTCCATGAAGTGAGGCAGCCGTTTTTCTTCTGAGTCCTTTCAAAAACCGACTTCCGGTTTCCGATTTCGTGCAGACAGTAGTCTTTTACACCATCAAAATAGACAAACGATGCATCGAATGACATCTACAGATCAAGACGAAGCTAACCAAAGTAGTCCCAGACTTCTAGCGTGTGAAAAACGTGTGCAAAGTATCCGCAAACGAACCAGTGGCTGTGATGCTAGCTTTGCTGCTAGCGGTTAGCATTTTCAATGGAAAAATACATTGAAATGGCTGCCGTTAGCTTAGCGACTAGCGGTTAGCATAATATTAGTATTTCACACATTCACTGTTCACCCTGACATAAATTATAATGTAACCCATTATCCCTCTCTTAATTCAACACAATTGTTTTATATTTAATAATTCCATAATAACGAAACCTATAATAATTATTTTAAAAGTATCCCTCTCTCAATTCAACTAATTTTAAATAATTTTCACATTTCCATTAAAAGGTCTCAGGCGGGTATCGTACCCGGGTCCCCAAGAGCAAAGACTAACGCTTATCTCAGTACAATAAGGGCCGCTTAGAGATTACAGGGAAAAAAGTTTAATATATATGGATATATTTCTCAGTATGTATATCAACGGGACATTTTCATATCTTTTCCGCCATCAAAATGTATAAACGACACATCAAATCATATCTACAGACCAAGACGAAGCGAATGGAAGTAATCCCTGCGTGTGAAAAACGTGTATTTTACATTTAATAGTTACAAAATGAATAAACCTATTATACTAACTACCCTAAAATACTATAACACTAACTATACAATAATCAACTTCAAATATGGAGAGTCTGAGAAGACAACTTTCCACATATAATTATCTCTTGACTAAATATAAAAAATGTTGCATGCATGCCATAGCATGGATTCGAACTCGCGACCATCCACACCAATGAGCAACGCTGATAGCACTGCAACTGCACTGCTTAGAATCTGCCAGCCTTGTGGTGGGGGAGGGGAATACAATGAAATGGCTCTTAGTACTGTGTACACGGTCGCAGGGTCCCCACATTTTGCAAGCAGGTTCCACACAAGTGCAACAACACACTCTCAAAGGCTCAGAGCGCCAAGCACATTTTTTGAATTTTTTTCAATTTGCTCATTCTTCTCCAGCAAAACCCTGTCGGACTCTACGAGTAAATCAGGATTTTGTGAGAAAGTTTGCCATTTGATTGAAAAAAAGTTCTGGGTGTTCTAGGGTTCCCATACTTCAGATCCCTGATCTGGGCCCTATTTAGGCCCTTATTGTGCCCTGTGAAAAAATTATCTATTTATATCTCTTTTAGGATTTCACGTTTTTTTTATTAAAAATATCTTATAGGAGCAAACGGTAGCAGCTGGATCCCTGAAATTATACACCAGTGTACTACATATAGCGGGGAAAATTTGCTGTGAATATCAATTACGTCACTCAAATGCTTGATTTTATATCAATATTATTCCAATGAAAAGCTAATTTGTCCGATCGTGCTACTAATTCGTATCTTTTGATAACAACGTCTGATCGGTTCGGGCTCAATGGCTATTCCCCACCGTTAATTATTCCGCATCCAATGGTACCCTCCGTGAGTCTCTAGAACCTCAGGGGGCGGAGCTAGGGCAGTCAGACGCCAATGGCAGTAATGCATGATGGCATTTGATTGAAAAAAGGTTCTGGGTGGGCTAGGGTGCCCATATTTCAGATTCCTGATCTGGGCCCTATTTAGAGGCCCCCTGTTAAAAAATTATCTCTTTAGCCCTTTTCAAAGTACTTTAAACACTCACGGAGCACTGCGGCTTCTCAAAAGGCCTTAACGGAAGGTTTTGGTACTTTTTAAGCCGTAACCTTTGACATTTAGTCGCACCAGAGGCATTCATCTGCATCTGCTCTCCGAGACGGTTAAAATGACATCAAGCTCAAGGCGGTCGGACCTTCATTTGTGCTATAAAGGGCACCGTACGACATGAAAGCGTGACCTTTGACCTTTGGAGCTTTGTTACATTTCAAGCCGTAACATTTCACATTAGGAGCAGCAGAGGCATCAATCTGCATGTAATCTTCGAGCCGGTTCTAATGAGAGCAAGCTCAAAGCGGTCGGAACTTCCTTTGCGCCGTCGAGGGTACTGTCGGCATTGCGAATGTGACCTCTGACCTCGGTTTGGACCTTGTCCGAGGTTGCAGGGTCCCCAAATTTTGCAAGCGATTTCCACACAAGTGCAACAACACACTCTCGAAGTTTCGCAGCGCCAACCACATTTTTTAAATTTTTTAAATTTTCTTCCCCTCTGCCAACACAAGCCTGTCAGATGCTAAGCTCCAGACAGCATTTTGTGAGAAAGTTTGACATTTTATTGAAAAACAGTTCTGGGTGGGTTACAGTTTACATACTTCAGATTCCTGATCTGGGCCATATTTAGAGGCCCCCTGTGAAAAAATTATCTCTTTATCCCTTTTCAAAGTACTTTAAACACTCACGGAGCACTGCGGCTTCTCAAAAGGCCTTAGCGGAAGGTTTTGGTACATTTTAAGCTGTAACCTTTGAAATGTAGTCGCACCAGAGGCATCCATTTGCATCCATTTGCATCTGCTCTCCAAGACGGTTAAAATGACATCAAGCTCAAAGCGGTCGGACCTTCCTTTGTGCTGTAAAGGGCACCGTACGGCATGAAAGCATGACCTTTGACCTTTGGAGCTTTGTTACATTTCAAGCCGTAACCTTTGACATTAGGAGCAGCATAGGCATCAATCTGCATGTACTTTTCGAGCCGGTTCTAATGAGAGCAAGCTCAAGGCGGTCGGACCTTCCTTTCCGCCATAAAGGGCACAGTACGGCATGAAAACGTGACCTCTGACCTCGGTTTTGACCTTGTGTCGCAGGGTCCCCATATTTTGCAAGCGGGTTCCACACAAGCTAAACAACACACTCTCACAGGCTCGGAGCGCCAAGCACATTTTTGGAATTGTTTTCAATTTGCTCATTCTTCTCCAGCACTAGCCTCTCAGACTATTCACGTAAATCAGGATTATGTGAGAAATTTTAAATGTTATTGAAAAAAAAATCATGGATGGGTTTAAGTTTCCATACTTCAGATTCCCAGACACCCCCCCCCCCATAAGTATAAGTACATGGTACAAATATTTGTTTAATATGTGGTAAGTGGGCTCTCATATTGACTTTCTGCCACCCCCCATGCAGTACAAGTACAACCCTATTAGAAGACCGCCACCTAGGGTCCAATAACATGCACCACACGCATATGTTGTGTCCGGCACAAATATGGTGGCGACGGGACTGCAAATTCAGTGGACCCCACTTTATGGGGGGCGGGGATAATGGAAGCCATTTTGAAATATGTCCGAAATTCCATGCGGAATGTCTAAAATATATTTATTTTGTCCACCCGTTCTTGAGGTATACATTTGTTGTGTTTTTGGTGCCCCCTATTCGCCAAAATTAATGTGCTTTTTTGTGCCTATTCCCCAAGACAGACTGAACTTATCCACTGAAATCTGTGATATTTGGATACATTTCGGATGAATTGTTAACATTTATGTCTAGGCCACACCTTTTTGTTAATACGTTTTGATTGATGTCGAACACATTTTTTCAAATCTCGTGCTCATTTTCTACGGTAATGTGTCTGACCCTCCACTGATGCTGTGCACTAAGTTTGGTTTGGAAAATCAAAAAATGGAAAGTGAAGTTAACATTTCACTGTTTTTCACATTATGCTAATAAAAAAATCAAAGTAAGCGGAGCTTCGGGATACAAGAGGATAATATGTAGAGCTGCTCCACCCGGGTAAGTGTGCCAAATTTCAGGTGGCACTAGAGAGCATGTGGGAAATGTTTCACCCATCGAATCCAAAATGTAACATTTTTCACCCGTCCTGCCGGCGTTGCCAAATGTCGCTACATTAATAGTGTCGTAACCCCCTCAAAAACAGGTCCAATCCCCAGACTTAAGAATTATAATAATAATTCTATGCATTACAATAGGTCTTCGCACACTTCGTGCTCAGGCCCTAATAATAATAGCAATAATAATTCGGAGGGGGGGCGCGGCTGTTCTTATGTTCTCTGAGGGGAGGCTCACCTTCCCACACTTTGAAAACCCCTGGTAATATTAGCAGATTCAACTGAAATCGTCTCCGTGTGGACGGGGCCTTATATAGCGCTATTATAGAAAATATCACCAACAGAGAGTAAAGCCTTCAGGTGGGTTTGATGATAAACTGCTGTCTGTGTCTCTCATCAGATTCCTGTGAACTCACCCTGGACTCAAACACCGCATACAGAGAACTCAAACTGTCTGACAACAACGGGAAGGTGACATGTGTGAGAGAGGAGGAGCCATATCCTGATCATCCAGAGAGGTTTGACTCCTACTTGCCTCAGCTGATGTGTAGAGAGGCTCTGACTGGTCGCTGTTACTGGGAGTTCGAGTGGAGAGGAGGGGTTCGTATATCAGTGACTTACAGAGGAATCAGCAGGAAAGGAAACAGAGGGGACTGTTGGTTTGGAGAGAATGATCAGTCCTGGAGTCTGAAATGCACTGGTTATGGTTACGATGTCTGTCACAATAACACATCAATACGCATCTCCTCCTCTTCCTCCTCCTCCTTCTCCCCCTCTGGTAGAGTAGCAGTGTATCTGGATCTTCCTGCTGGCTCTCTCTCCTTCTACAGAGTCTCCTCTGACACACTGACCCACCTCCACACCATCAGAACCACATTCACTGAACCTCTCTATGCTGGGTTCTGGTTTGGGTTAGTGTCTGGTGTCTCCTCAGCGTCTCTGTGTCCTCTGTAGGAAGAGATCACTTCCTGTTTTGGGTTTAAGGGTTGGTGTTTTAAATCTGGCTCACTGATTGTGTCTTTACTGTCAGAAGTGTTTTTTTCAGAGAGGTTTTTATTCTGAAGGCTGTGTCCTCAGAGAGTCTTTTATTCTGAAGGCTGTGTCCTCAGAGAGTCTTTTATTCTGAAGGCTGTGTCCTCAGAGAGTCTTTTATTCTGAAGGCTGTGTCCCCAGAGAGTCTTTTATTCTGAAGGCTGTGTCCCCAGAGAGGCTTTTATTCTGAAGGCTGTGTCCCCAGAGAGTATTTTATTCTGAAGGCTGTGTTCCCAGAGTCTTTTATTTGGGTGATTAATGTCTCCTTATCAGTTCAGTTATATGTTGGACAAATGAATCAAAAGTAGGTAAATGATTGTTGATTCTTGAAAATGCTTTGATAAACACAACAGCCTTCATCTCAGCTCTCCAGAGGGTTTACTTTATTGAGTTAGCAGCTCATTCCTTCAAACAGAAACTTCAGAGTGATTATAATGAGAGGAGATAGAAGGATTTCAAGCTTTATATGGAAATAAGTTATTGGGCTTTTTATATCAACTAAGATTTGTTTACAAATGTTTCTAACTTTAATTGATTGCATTTATTTGAAAGGTGGGCACACATGAATACTGTCATATATATTTGAACATATATATTGAAGTAGTACAATATATGATACATTTAATTTGTGGGCCATATTTCATTATACTGTCTGAATTAGCAGAGGGCTGAAAGTGTTGTTTAATGTTTAATAAAATGCCAGCTATGTCAACTTCAGATTGTGTTCCTTCTATGTTTTACTCCTCATTGAAAATAACCTTTTACATACATCAAGTGATCGTGTATTGAGTGTTACAGAGCAACGTTACATACACCTGAACATCAGCAGAACCCTTTAAAGTGCAGAAGATCTGATTGATTTTACTTTGTGTTTTTAAAAAGTGACTCTCACCTGAAACACTCGCGATGTGGAGAGTCTGTGTTGTGCTCAGTAACATTTCTGCTGATATTTACAGCTGTATCTATGAAGGAACATCTCCTCAATGTGTGACTTGATCTCAAGACCATTTAAGAGTTTTCATTTTTTCAGACCTGTGTTTCATTAGAGGGTCAGTGAGCAGCACCTAGTGGACAGCTAGCAGAACTACATCCCCTCTCACACTGACCATTCACCCTGACCTGTGTTTCATTAGAGGCCCAGTTAGCAGCATCTAGTGGACAGCTAGCAGAACTACACCCCCTCTCACACTGACCATTCACCCTGATCTGTTTCATTAGAGGGTCAGTTAGCAGCACCTAGTGGACAGCTAGCAGAACTACACCCCCTCTCACACGGACCATTCACCCTGACCTGTGTTTCATTAGAGGGTCAGTTAGCAGCATCTGGTGGACAGCTAGCAGAACTACACCCCCTCTCACACTGACCATTCACCCTGATCTGTTTCATTAGAGGGTCAGTTAGCAGCATCTAGTGGACAGCTAGCAGAACTACACCCCCTCTCACACTGACCATTCACCCTTACCTGTGTTTCATTAGAGGGTCAGTTAGCAGCATCTAGTGGACAGCTAGCAGAACTACACCCCCTCTCACACTGACTCGGCTCAGTCACTCTGAAGTGCATCTTTGCAGTCCTGAGAACAACTCAGTTTAGAAACGGAGTATTTATCAGCAAAGGCATGTGGGTGAACAAAACAGATATGTGCTAAACACAAAGACATACCTCACTCTCATATTATGCGTTTGTCTTTCTGTACAAGTTCCTTCTGAGTGGAAAACTATTACAGCACTTCAAACTCCGCCCCCTTCCCCCCTCTGCAACTCAGAGCGGAAGCACCGAGTTCCTCTTTCACGGAAGTCACACCTGCGACAGTTGGTGTTCAAACTGTTGCATAAAAGGAGATATAAGGGAATAGCAGGCAGAACCAGAACTGAGGAGGACGAGATCAGCCGTGTTTCTGTGGACCTGGAGAGAGTTCAGCAGGTGAGGATCCTCCCACAGGAGTCCGTTACAAAAATGAAAGACATTAAGAGCATTAAGAAATAGTGCAGCGGAAACACATTGTAAAATGTTATTTAAAAACAGTCAAAGTCAAACGCAAAGAGAATTAACACTAGAACCGCCAGAGGTCGCTGTATACCTATATCCGCCAACGGGTAAAGTTTACCCGCTATTGATTTCCAAGGTACAATGTACCATACAGAACGGTGAGTTTTGATCGCACAGGGATGAAATGTATACCAATATAATCTGTGGACTCTCAGCTTTTCATATTATATGTGACCCGCTCTATCGAAATCAGTCGGAAGTCGCAACGGCTCATTTCAGAATAAACGTGGATCTACGTAAAAAACAATTTTTTCAGGGTTCGGGTGTTTTGTTTGATTTTAAACAAACAAAGTCTTGACTTTCAGAATATGAAACTTTTATTTCCAAAATCACACGATAAATACATTTTTGAAGCTTGTAAAGGGACGAAGACAAGCACCTCTCACTCGCAATCTGCTCTTCCAGCAGCGCCGCCCCCCCTCCCTCCGGCTGACATTATGAACGTAAGAGTATAGTAATCATAGATAACACGGCAGGGTCCGTTACAGTTTGTTTTAATCTGATTTAAATTAAACAAAGTCTTGGCTTTCAGAATATTAAACTTGTTTCGGCAAATTCAGACGATAAATATAACTGTGAAGCTTGTAACGGCACAATTACAAGCGGAGAACGGAGTAATTTAACGTCACAGCAGGCATAACAACAGACGGTGTTTCTCGCGAAATCAATAGCGCGAGGAGTGCTGCATTTCTATGAGGTAAATATTACCCGCTGGCGGAAATAGGTATAAATATCAATTTTTTTTGGCGATTTTTTCAATCTGACTTCATATTGACAATTTTTAACAACACAGGGTGTTACATAAAAGTCACGGACTGGGAGACGTTAATATTTTATTGAAAAAAAGTTACATACAATAAAAAAACAGCTGCGGGTAAAATGTACCCGTTGGCGGTTCTAGTGTTAAATAAACATTCAACAAGCTTATATAGAACAACACAGGTACAACATGAATAACAGTTACAGTGCAGTGTGAGATATGAATAGTTAAGGAAAAGTCTTCAGCCTGGATTTAAAAGGACCTGCAGGTTTCTGGGAGTTTGTTCCAGATGTTGGGAGCATAATAACTGAACTTCTCCAGGTTTAGTTCTGGTTCCGGGGACAGAAAGCAGACCAGAAGACTCGGGGGCGGGGCCAGAGTTGCTGGAAGAGGACGTGGTTAGTCAACAAGAAGTAGCAGCAGTTATTTTAACTAAAAACTTTGACGAGGCCAGGATATGTTCATTTGTCATACTGATCATACAATAATGACACACGCAGTGGCGACTGGTCATTAGAGGCACAGCCCCACCTAGTGTCAGCAGAAAGTATTACAAATAATTATTACAAAAAAATACAAAAAAATAAATATAAAATATATTTTAAGATCATGTTTAATCATCTGATTCGTCTGTACATTGCTGTTTTAGTCTGTCTTCTTCTAATTAGTGTCTACAGTGTGTGCCTATTGCAGTGGTTCTCAAACTTTTTCTGTCATTCCCCGCTTTGAACAGGTGGGCCTTTTCAAGCCCCACCTGTTCCTTATCGCTCCAATAAAATGGTAGGCCAAGCTTAAAATTGTCAAATGTATCGTTCTATAACAGGGGTCTCCAACCTTTTTTAGGATGAGGGCTACTTTAAAAAAATAAAATAAGTCGTGGGCTACTTTTACTCCTCTTTTTTGTTTTTTTTGCAGTGTATATATTTAGCACATTGTAACATTATTATATGCTATCTTTAACCTTTGTGTGCTGTTTGGGTCTGTGGGACCCGTTTTCAGTGTTTACTAAAATAAAATGTATTCAATTTAATTATTTTAACCTGCTTTATTTGGTGGTGGATGTCACCTCCTCTAGGGGGGTCCGGGGCATGCACCCCCAGGAAGATTTTTTTTTAAATGTTGAAGTTAAATGCATCAATCTGGTGCACTTTGAGCTAGGGCTGCTCAATTAATCGTATTTTAATCGCAATTACGATTTTGGCTTGCAACGATCATGAAAACAACATAATCGAAATAAAACGATTTTATTTTTTTTAAATAGGTTTTTCAGTTGAATTATACTTAAAGTTCAGGGTAATCAACTGTTAAAAACATGCTTTTCAAATTATTTTCTTCAATAAATTGATGTTTTCAAAGTAAATGGTTAATCGTTTTTAATAATCGTGATATCAATTAATGACCCAAATAATCGAGATTATGGTTATTGAGCAGCCCTACTTTGAGCCCAACATGAATGTATGGAAACAGCTCTCAACACTCAGATGAAAGGGAGCTGTATACTTTTCAATAATCCAAACATCTTTAGAATAGGATCACAACAAATAATTTAAACTTGTTTATTCTTATCTTATGTTACCTAGTTAGCATTCTTTCTTTTTATTTATGCATATTTGACTAATCCCTCCCCTTTTAAACGTTTTAATGTCCTATAGTACACATTGGAATGATTTCTTACTTTCTTTTTTACAACTTTATTAAATAGATTAAATAGTGCTCTCTCTCTCTCAATTCAATTCAATTCAAAGGGGCTTTATTGGCATGAAAGTTAAATTAAACAATGTTGCCAAAGCACAAGTGCTCTCTCTCTCTCTCTCTCTCTCTCTCCTCTCTCTCTCTCTCTCTCTCTCTCTCTCTCTCCTCTCTCTCTCTCTCTCTCTTCTCTCTCTCTCTCTCTCTCTCTTGCTTCTCGCTCTCTCTCTCGCTTCAAATCGTTTTTGTCCACCATTTAGGTCAAAAAGTAATTCCAAGGTACACCTTTATATAATTATTCTAGTTATACAAAACAATACAGGATAAAATAAAACAGTATGACCATAATATAGGACAGTAAACCCAAACCATACAGTTTTAAAACGATAGTGATTAGTAAAGAGGGAGAGAGAGAGGCGAAGAGAGAGAGAGAAGGGGAGACGAAGGGAGGGAGACGAGAGGAGGAGAAGAGGAGAGAGAAGCGGCAGAGAGAGCGAGAGAGAGAGAGAGAGAGAGAGAGAGAGACGAGAGGAGGTAGAAGAGAGAGAGAGAGAGGGAGGAGGAGGGAGAGAAAGGAGAGGGCTCTGAGATTTCAGGAGCCCAAACACATTCACAACTTTAAATAAACGAATCATTAAATAAACAAGTTGACATTATTTGTTATTGGCTTTGCTATGTTATTGGTTGTGGTCATATTCTAATGGTTTATTGACTGTTGAAATATATACAGTTCTGTTTCTTATGGGTCTTGAGAGATGTATCCATAGATCTCTCAATGTTGCTGCCTGTCCCTGCAGGTAAAGCCAGTTGTTGAGGCACTCATCATTAGGGTTGGGTACCGAGAACCGGTTCCGGTTCGGAACCGGTTCCAACATTTCGATTCCAATGGCATCATTTAGAAATGTGAATTTCGGTTCCGCTTTTCGATGCCTGAGGAAATGTTTCTCGCCGCTCTCTGTAGCCTACTGTATGACTGCAGCGGGGCGGGAAATGTAGCGTTGTACCTACACTTCCTACAGTGTAACCTGAGACCAGGGCCGGCCCGTTGAACTGGAGTTATAGATGTTCGCCTAGGGCGCCAGATCTGTGGAGGCGCCGCACTGACAGCTCTGGGAGGGAAAACAAATGTGTTTTGACCATTGGTGCTCATCCTAATTTTCGGCCTTGATGTAACAACATTCATAATTAAGTAAATGTAACACCCTTTTCACCCCGGTTACAATTTTAATTTCCCCTGTACGATGGGCACTGCAAGTGATGAAAATTGGGGATGTTGGCTTATCTGGCGCCCGCAGCTCACAGCCAAAGTGCGAGTGAGCGAGGGAGAGAGGGAGGGCGCACTGGACCCGGCGCTGTTGTTATTAGCATCGAGTGCTAGCTGCTCTAACGGAAGAAGAAGATGTTTCTACAATGATGTGGAGGGAGAGTCCTCTCCAGTCAGACTGAGGCTGATAACTTCAGCTCAGTGAGGTAAAGGACTCTGGGTGTTTGGATAGTTCACTTTAGTCTAAGTTATCTCAGTGGGTGATTAAAGTTTGAATGCATAGACTAACAAACTTACACATTTTAAGCAAATCCGTTATCTTTTTTTCTAAACATAACCAAGTGGTTTTGATGCGTATGTGTTTAGTTTTGTCTCAATGAACAAAGTTAACCACATGTGTAAGGGAAACTTCTGCAGCAATGGAGAGTCAGGACTCAGAGAGACACGAGGGAGTTGGAGCTTTGATGTCAAACACTGATGGTTTATTACGAGTATCGGCCGGAGAATTCACATCACGAGTCACAGCAGCCAGAGGTTCTGATTGCACGGGAGGGTTGCCACGTCAATTCTGAAGCGCCTCTCTCTTCCTAGACCTTTTAACTAGTTCACAGAGAGTAATCAACATATTGGGGGAGATAACCTAAACATCTGGGAACCTGGAGATAGCCCCAACATCTGGAGACACTGAATCACTTGTCTGACCCTCAGGCTCGAAGCCAGCGTTCTTAAAATCATAAACCATTTGTGACCGAGAGTTGCCCGTCATAAACTGGGAATATCAACGTGTAGCTGGGCATTAATGTGTTGTGATGAGCATCTTGTTGTGTTTGTGGGAAGGTGGAGGCTCTGATATGGATCAGTGTGAGGACAGAGAGGAGGGAGCCCCCCCCCCCGCTCTGTGTGGGGAACACGACAGCCAGACCAAAGCTCAGAGGTGAGATCTCCAACTGTCCATGACTCTTCTCCATGTCACAGCTCAGCACTCATTATTCACTCAAAGCTCTGTGTTGTGTTCCAGCCTAGAGGACACACCACATTCTGCTGGACCTGAACCTGTACCTGAAGTTGGACCTGAAGCTGTACTTGAACCTGGACCTGAACCTGGACCTTTGAAAAACAAAGAAAGTATTTTTTTGCATAAACCCATGTTATTTCAGATGTAAGATTATATAATATTTTGTGTTGGTATCTTTTGTATCTCTGCAGGGAGAAAATATGGCGACACTGAAAAAGATTCTCTTCAGAACTTTAGAACAATTGGGGAAAGAGGACTTTGAAGAATTCAAGTGGCACCTGCAGCAGGAGGTCCTAGGATTTGAAGGAATCCCAAAGAGTCGACTAGAGGGTGCATCTCGGACGCAAACTGTGGACCACATGTTTCTGAACTACTGCATTAACACTATTAAAGTGACCAGAAACGTTTTGAAGGAGATTAATCAGAATCTTCTGGTGGAGAAATTATCAGAAATCCCTTCAGAACCGACAGGTAGGTCATTAGTTAAAAAACAGTTTAACAAACAGGGAACCTGAAGTCAGGTAAATCACAATGATTACATGGTTTGGATGTGTCCTCCTGATATACCACACAGAGAAACACCACCTGCACATGGTGTCAGGGTTCAGGTTCCCCCACGGCCCTGAAAGCTCAGTGGTCAGGGTCAATAGTTTATAGCAGGGTCACTTTTTAGATCAGCTACTTAGAAAAAAAGCAACCCTATCAGGCAGACCAGGTCCTCATCCTGCAGCCAGGCACCGGGGTCTACACACCACTGGGTCTAAGGGTCTAATCAATGCCAGTTGGGTTGTAGGTGAAGGAGAGGAACATGGTATACAAACTTCAAACAACCGTCACCTCTCTGCTGGGGACGGATCCGGTGTCGGTGTGGGAGGTGGAGCAGGACCAACTAGAGCCAATTAGAGGGACAGACAAGTAAAGCAACTGCCTGACGTTGTAATCACACGTTACTACAGCTTAAGCACTCACAACTCTCCTTCTCTTAGCGACTGTAACTCCACAGTTGCCCACTACTAACAGATATTCCCCACTCAGCGAGACACCCGCTGAGAAGCCAACTCTGGTTATTGGTAGCTCTATTATGAGACACGTGAATTTAGAGACCGAAGCCTCCACAGTCACATGCATTCCGGCGGCCAGAGCGGGCGACGTTGAGGCGCATCTTAAACGGCTAGCTAAAAATAAACGTAAATACAGTAGGATTGTTATTCACGTCGGTGGTAATGATGTTCGTTTACGCCAATCAGAATGCACCAAACTTAATGTGGAGTCGGTGTGTAGTTATGCTAAAACAATGTCGGACACCGTAATCTTCTCTGGTCCCCTCCCCAATCTGATCAGTGATGACATGTATAGCCGCATGTCATCATTTCAGCGCTGGTTGTCTTGGTGGTGCCCAGCAAACAATGTGGGCTTCGTAAATAATTGGACAGCCTTCTGGGGAAAACCTGGTCTGATTAAGAGAGACTTTGGAAGGTGCAGATCTCATTTCGGCAAACATTTCAGGGCTTTGTGGACTTAATCCATGACAAACTGGAGTTGAGACCAGGGTTATAGGGCTAACCCTAACCCTGACCTTACACGCTTCTCTGCGCTCTCTCCTAGGCAGTCATCCATAGGAATCCCGAACCCAATAAAACCCAATATTAGCGGTGTGTGTGTCTGCCCGAGGACACTTTAAGGTAAAACCTAATAGAGGTGTCATACATAATAACCTAATAAAGTAAATGTAACAACTACTACAGTGCAACAAAACAGGAAGATTAAATGTAGTCTCTTAAACATAAGATCTCTAGCATCTAAAGCAATATTGGTAAATGATTTAATATCAGATTATAATATTGATATATGCTCGAGGCACGGGCCGAGGAGGTGGAGTTGCAGCCATCTTTAACTCAAGTTTACTTATCAATACTAAACCAAAACTAAATTATACCTCCTTTGAAAGCCTCGTCTTTAGTCTTACGCATCCGACCTGGAAAACTTTGCAGCCAATCTTATTTGTTACAGTGTACCGTGCACCAGGTCCTTATTCAGAATTCTTATCAGAATTCTCTCAGTTTTTATCAGCTTTGGTTCTTAAAACAGATAAAGTAATTATCGTAGGTGACTTTAATATTCATGTTGACGATGATAAAAATAGCCTTACTGTTGCATTTAACTCTATATTCGATTCTGTTGGTTTCTGTCAGAGTGTAAATAAACCAACCCACTGCTATAATCACACTCTCGACCTTGTTCTGACTTATGGTATTGAAATTGAGCAACTATTAGTCGAACCGCATAATCCTGCTTTATCCGACCATTTCTTAGTAACTTTTGAAGTACTGTTACGAGACTACAAAGCATTAGTCAAAAGCTCCTGCAGCAGAAACCTATCTGTTAGTGCTATAGCCACATTTAAGGAAGAGATTACACCAATACTTAACTCGATAGCATGTCTGCATGTAGGGGAGGAAACTTATACAAAATGTACACCACCCCAAATCGATCATGTTGTTGATAGTGTTATAGATGCGCTGCGAATAAAATTAGACTCTGTTGCTCCTTTGAAAAAGAAGAAAATAAAACAACATAGATTAGCTCCATGGCATAATGCCGAAACCCGCAAAATAAAGCAAAAGTCTAGACAACTTGAAAGGATATGGCGTTCCACTAAACTTGAAGAATCTCGTTTAATTTGGCATATTACTCTCAATGAATATAAGAAAGCACTGCGTAAAGCGAGAGCAGCCTACTACTCTTCATTAATAGATGAGAATAAGAATAATGCAAGATTTCTTTTCAGCACTGCAGCCAGGCTGACAGAGAGCCACAGCTCTATTGAGCCTTCTATTCCCATAGCACTCAGTAGTAATGATTTTATATGCTTTTTTAACGATAAAATTGTTACTCTTAGAAACAAAATTAATGACCTCTTGCCTTTGACCAGTATAGTGTTATCAACAGCTCCCGTAAACCTAAGTTCTAATATTACACTAGATAGTAAACTAGAATGCTTTTCAGCCATAAACCTTGAACAATTAAATTCAATGATTCTCTCTTCTAAACCATCAACGTGCATGTTAGACCCAATTCCAACTAAGCTGTTGAAGGAAGTGTTTCCATTAATTAGCACTTCTTTATTAAATATTATGAATATGTCTTTATTATCAGGCTATGTTCCACAATCATTCAAAGTAGCAGTGATGAAACCGCTTCTTAAAAAGCACAACCTCGATCCAGAGGTTTTAGCCAACTATAGACCTATTTCTAATCTTCCGTTCCTCTCAAACATTCGTGAGAAAGCGGTCGCAAAACAGCTGTGTGATTACTTAAAAAACAATGATTTATCTGAAGATGTTCAGTCTGGCTTTAGAACACATCATAGCACAGAGACAGCTCTGGTTACAGTCACACATGACATTCTAATAGCCTCAGACAAGGGACTTGTCTCTATTCTTGTTTTGCTCGATCTCAGTGCTGCATTTGATCCTATCGACCATGATATCCTATTGCAAAGACTAGAGCACTTAGTTGGCATACAGGGAACTGCTTTAGGCTGGTTTAGGTCCTATCTATCTGAACGCTCTCAGTTTGTACGTGTTAACGATGAATCTTCCATGCAAACCAAAGTTAGCCATGGAGTGCCACAGGGCTCAGTGCTCAGGACCTATTTTGTTCACATTATATATGCTTCCGTTAGGCAATATAATCATTCTGTAAACTTTCATTGTTATGCGGATGATACTCAACTATATTTATCAATCAAGCCTGATGAAATTAATCATCTAAATAAAATTCAAGACTGCCTTAAAGACTTAAAAACGTGGATGACCTTACATTGTTTTATGTTAAACTGAAGTTATTGTACTTGGCCCGAAGAATCTACGAAACAAATTATCTAAAGATATACTAACTATGGATGGCATTAATTTCGCCTCCAGTGAGACTGTAAGGAATCTTGGTGTTATATTTGATCAGGATTTATCCATTAACGCCCACATAAAATCAATTTCAAGGACCGCCTACTTCCATCTACGTAACATTGCAAAAATCAGGCATATCTTGCCTCAAAACGATGCAGAGAAACTAGTCCATGTATTTGTTACTTCAAGGCTGGATTATTGTAACTCGTTATTATCAGGGTGTACCAAGAAGACAGTCAAGTCGCTTCAGCTGATTCAAAATGCTGCAGCTCGTGTACTAACCAGAGTTAGGAAAAGGGACCACGTTACTCCTTTTCTGGCTGCCTTACACTGGCTCCCTATAGAACACAGGATAGAATTTAAAATTCTTCTTCTCGCCTACAAAGCCCTGAATGGGCAGGCGCCATCTTACCTTAAAGAACTCATTATACCCTACTGTCCTATTAGGGCATTGCGTTCCAAGAATGCAGGGTTGTTGGTTGTTCCAAGAGTCTCTAAAAGTACAATGGGAGCCAGAGCCATTTCTTATCAAGCTCCACATTTGTGGAATCAGCTTCCAGTTTGTGTTCGGGCGGCAGACACCCTATCTGTTTTTAAGAGTGCGCTTAAGACCTTCCTTTTTGATAAAGCTTAGTAGTAGTAACGATGCCGCTTTCATCACATTAGTATGCATAGAAAGTGACCGGTGGACACGCCCCCAATTATGCAAATGAGCTAAGTACGTCTCCCATTGGCCAATGAGCTAAGTCCCACCTCCCATTGTCCCGCCCCCCATTCTTTGATGTGTGTGTTATCAGATTGGAGTGAAAGGCCCCCCGGCGTAGTTCTTTGATGTACTGTATAAGTGCTCTCTTTAAAGTTAAGGTATTTGACCCTTGCCCTGAGAGTTGAATAATTTGCCTTGTAATCAGATATGAGTGAAAAGCCCCAGGCAGTCCCTTTTGTTGTCTAGTTCTTTGATGTATTGATTAAGCCAGTCTCTTTAAAGTTATTTGACCCCTGCCCCTCAGAGTTGTGTAATTAGCCTTCTGATGTATGCCCTTTGATGTTAATCTCTGTATAAGTGCCTACCCTCCCCCTCCCAGCCTCCCTCCTTTTCCCGACCCCTCCTGAGGCTATGAGCCAGTAGAGGAGTGTATAGAGATATGCTCAAAACTAAATTAAAAAAAGACAGACAATTCAGCTTACCAAGTCACCTTTTTCAAAAAATGGCCGAGAGACGTCTCGATAAGGTTTAATCATCGAGAGGCCTGTGTAACAACTTACCACCATCCGTCTGAAGCGCCAGTCAAGAATTGAATGCAGTATCTGGGCCGGGTTCAGAGTACTGCCAAAAGTTCTGTGCACAAACCTATCTCTCACCCTCTTTTGGTCATGGACGCGTTCGTGGGGGTTGGAGGAGGGGCTCAGGGAGGAAGGGGCAGACTTTCCCCTGTTTTTGACTGCAAAAGACTCACTTTTCTCCAAAGGGCTCTGCCTACCATAAGAACAATTAACACACACACACACACACACACACACACACACACACACACACACACACACACACACACACACACACATGCACAATTGAGTTGGCCTTTTGATGTGGGGTAGAGATAAGCATGGAATGTATGCTGATTTAGGACACTATCTGTGAGATGAGAAGTAAGAGGGACGGGGAGGAAAATTCAGAGGATGTAGAAGCAGAAAACATAACTTGTTTGTAAAACGGACAGCACGTCAGTTTCAAGAAAGATGACACCGTGTTTATGCAGACATGCAAAATATCTGAAGCCCTATAAAAAAAGGTACAAGCATATTGTGTTGAAAATATCGCAAAAGTCGTAATATTGTATAATGTATTAGTTGCATGTTGTATTTTGCTAGAAATCACTAGGTAGTTTTTTCAAAAAATATAATAGTAAAAAGGAGAGAAAGACAAAAAACAAAATATCAAAGTATGTTGAAAAAATATGAAAAAAGTAATGTTGTGTTTAAAATAACATGAATGAAATCAAAGTAACGCCTCTAAAAAACATATATTTAGAAAAGTAATGTTATTCATGTAAAGTTATCAAGACTGCTGTGTTTCATCGAAACAGTGTTAAATTCACAAACTTGCCTTTTAGAGAGACATAAAGAAAACGAATTCCTTACAAATTAATGAATATTTTACCCGGTTAAAAAGCTTTGCATCCATTAAAGTGTAACTAAAAGTATCTTAGTAACACAAGAAAAGAGAATAAAGCATTGATGTCAACAAAATTGGATTGCTCCAATGAAATAATAAATAATAATTTCAAAAAAGTGCTTTTAAAGAAAATGTATTCAGATAAAGTATTTTATTTTCAGAAATGTTTTAAGGTTTTTGCATACATAAAAAGTGTATCTTACAGTTCCTTTGTGAGAGAATTACACACAAATCTGCAGAGTGTCACTAAAAAGTTTTACACAGTAACTGACATTCTGTATGGGGGGTTCACACCTGAGCTGCTGCAGGGGGAGGGTGTTGAAAAGGGGGTGAGTATGTTTGGCTCTCGGGGGGATGGTGTGTTAAGAGTCAGATTCTTAATGAAATCTTTACACATAAATCTGCCGAGTGTCTGTAAAAAGTCTTAAAATCAAAAAACTTGATTTTTAGAGTCAGAATCCTAACGAAATCTACGTACACAAAGTCTACTTCATGCTAGTGGTCAGCTTTTATACACAAAAGTGTATCTTTTGGTAACTGTCTGAGAGAATTAAGCATAAATCTGTCAAATGATCAAAACAGCCTTGTTTCACTGACATAGCCTCTAAAATCACAAACTGCCATTAAGAGTCAGATGCTTGACGAAATATACGGACACAAAGTCTACTTTATTATCTACTTTTCAGCTATTAAACACAAAAGTGTATCTTTCAGTAACTTTCTCAGAGAATTTAAGCATAAATCTGTCAAATGTTCAAAACAGCCTTGCTTCACTGACATAGCCTCTAAAATCACAAACTGCCATTAAGAGTCAGAATCTTAATGGAATCTAATAAAACAGAGTATTTTCATGGTAGTGGTCAGCTTTTAAAAAGAAAAGTGTATCTTTCAGTAACTTTTTGAGAGAGTTAAGCATAAAACTGTCAAATGTTTCAAAACAGCCTTGTTTCACTGACATAGCCTCAAAATCACAAATTGCCATTAAGAGTCAGATGCTTGACGAAATCTACTAATACAAAGTACTTCATGGTAGTGGTCAGCTTTTATACACAATAGTGTATCTTTCAGTAACTTTCTCAGAGAATTTAAGCATAAATCTGTCAAATGTTCAAAACAGCCTTGTTTCACTGACATAGCCTCAAAATCACAAACTGCCATTAAGAGTCAGAATCCTAACGAAATCTACTAAAACAGAGTACTTTCATGGTAGTGGTCAGCTTTTAAACACAAAAGTGTATTTTTCGGTAACTTTCTGAGAGAATTAAGCATAAATCTGTCAAATGATCAAAACAGCCTTGTTTCACTGACATAGCCTCTAAAATCACAAACTGCCATTAAGAGTCAGATGCTTGACGAAATATACGGGCACAAAGTCTACTTTATTATCTACTTTTCAGCTTTTAAACACAAAAGTGTATCTTTCAGTAACTTTCTCAAAGAATTTAAGCATAAATCTGTCAAATGTTCAAAACAGCCTTTGTTTCACTGTAATAACCTCTAAAATCACAAACTGCCATTAAGAGTCAGATGCTTGATGAAATCTACGGACACAAAGTCTACTTTAATATCTAATTTTCAGCTTTTAAACACAAAAGTGTATCTTTCAGTAACTTTCTCAGAGAATTTAAGCATAAATCTGTCAAATGTTCAAAACAGCCTTGTTTCACTGACATAGCCTCAAAATCACAAACTGCAATTAAGAGTCAGATGCTTGACGAAATCTACTGACACGGAGTACTTTCATGGTAGTGGTCAGCTTTTAGACACAAAAGTGTATCTTTCGGTAACTGTCTGAGAGAATTAAGCATAAATCTGTCAAATGTTCAAAACAGCCTTGTTTCACTGACATAGCCTCTAAAATCACAAACTGCCATTAAGAGTCAGATGCTTGACGAAATATACGGACACAAAGTCTACTTTATTATCTACTTTTCAGCTTTTAAACACAAAAGTGTATCTTTCAGTAACTTTCTCAGAGAATTTAAGCATAAATCTGTCAAATGTTCAAAACAGCCTTGCTTCACTGACATAGCCTCTAAAATCACAAACTGCCATTAAGAGTCAGAATCTTAACGGAATCTAATAAAACAGAGTATTTTCATGATAGTGGTCAGCTTTTAAAAAGAAAAGTGTATCTTTCAGTAACTTTTTGAGAGAGTTAAGCATAAATCTGTCAAATGTTTCAAAACAGCCTTGTTTTACTGACATAGCCTCAAAATCACAAATTGCCATTAAGAGTCAGATGATTGACGAAATCTACTAATACAAAGTACTTCATGGTAGTGGTCAGCTTTTATACACAATAGTGTATCTTTCAGTAACTTTCTCAGAGAATTTAAGCATAAATCTGTCAAATGTTCAAAACAGCCTTGTTTCACTGACATAGCCTCACAATCACAAACTGCCATTAAGAGTCAGAATCCTAACGAAATCTACTAAAACAGAGTACTTTCATGGTAGTAGTCAGCTTTTAAACACAAAAGTGTATCTTTCAGTAACTTTCTCAGAGACTTACAGCATAAATCTGTCAAATGTTTCAAAACAGCCTTGTTTCACTGACATAGCCTCAAAATCACAAATTGCCATTAAGAGTCAGATGCTTGACGAAATCTACTAATACAAAGTACTTCATGCTAGTGGTCAGCTTTTATACACAATAGTGTATATTTCAGTAACTTTCTCAGAGAATTTAAGCATAAATCCGTCAAATGTTCAAAACAGCCTTGTTTCACTGACATAGCCTCTAAAATCACAAACTGCCATTAAGAGTCAGATGCTTGATGAAATCTACGGACACAAAGTCTACTTTATTATCTACTTTTCAGCTTTTATACACAATAGTGTATCTTTCAGTAACTTTCTCACAGAATTTAAGCATAAATCTGTCAAATGTTCAAAACAGCCTTATTTCACTGACATAGCCTCTAAAATCACAAACTGCCATTATGAGTCAGAATCTTAACGGAATCTAATAAAACAGAGTACTTTCATGGTAGTGGTCAGCTTTTAAAAAGAAAAGTGTATCTTTCAGTAACTTTTTGAGAGAGTTATGCATAAATCTGTCAAATGTTTCAAAACAGCCTTGTTTTACTGACATAGCCTCTAAAATCACAAACTGCCATTAAGAGTCAGATGCTTGACGAAATCTACGGACACAAAGTCTACTTTATTATCTACTTTTCAGCTTTTAAACACAAAAGTGTATCTTTCAGTAACTTTCTCAGAGAATTTAAGCATAAATCTGTCAAATGTTCAAAACAGCCTTGTTTCACTGACATAGCCTCGATATCACAAATTGCCATTAAGAGTCAGATGCTTGACGAAATCTACTAATACAAAGTACTTCATGCTAGTCGTCAGCTTTTATACACAATAGTGTATCTTTCAGTAACTTTCTCAGAGAATTTAAGCATACATTTGTCAAATATTCAAAACAGCCTTGTTTCACTGACATAGCCTCTAAAATCACAAACTGCCATTAAGTGTCAGATGCTGGACGAAATCTACCGACACAAAGTCTACTTCATTATCTACTTTTTCAGCTTTTGAGTACAAAAGTGTATATGCTTGATGAAATCTACTAAAACAAAGTACTTCATGCTAGTGGTCAGCTTTTATACACAATAGTGTATCTTTCAGTAACTTTCTCAGAGAATTAAAGCATAAATCTGTCAAATGTTCAAAACAGCCTTGTTTCACTGACATAGCCTCAAAATCACAAATTGCCATTAAGAGTCAGATGCTTGACGAAATCTAATAATACAAAGTACTTCATGCTAGTGGTCAGCTTTTATACACAGTAGTGTATCTTTCAGTAACTTCTAGGCCTCTCGATGATTAAACCTTATGGAGACGTCTCTCGGCCATTTTTCTTTTTTGAAAAAGGTGACTTGGGAAGCACTATAGTGCCGGCTTGGACAATTCTCCCATAGGGATATAGCAGCACCGTCCAAATATAATATATATATAATATTGGGGCCAAGGGATGGTCCACTGAATTTGCAGTCCCGTCGCCACCATATTTGTGCCGGACACAACATATGCGTGTGGTGCATGTTATTAGACCCTAGGTGGCGGTCTTCTAATAGGGTTGTACTTGTACTGCATGGGGGGTGACAACTCAATATGGGGTCCCACTTACCGAATATTTGTAATGTTGTGGGGGGGTGTCCGTCAACTCAATATGGGGTCCCACTTCCCAAATATTTTTACCATGTACTTATACTTATGGGGGGGGGGGGGGGGGGGTGTCTGGGAATCTGAAGTATGGAAACTTAAACCCATGATTTTTTTTCAATAACATTTAAAATTTCTCACATAATCCTGATTTACGTGAATAGTCTGAGAGCTAGTGCTGGAGAAGAATGAGCAAATTGAAAACAATTCCAAAAATGTGCTTGGCGCTCCGAGCCTTTGAGAGTGTGTTGTTTAGCTTGTGTGGAACCCGCTTGCAAAATATGGGGACCCTGCGACCTTCCACAAGGTCAAAACCGAGGTCAGAGGTCACGTTTTCATGCCGTACTGTGCCCTTTACGGCGGAAAGGAAGGTCCGACCGCCTTGAACTTGCTCTCATTAGAACCGGATCGAAAAGTACATGCAGATTGATGCCTCTGCTGCTCCTAATGTCAAAGGTTACGGCTTGAAATGTAACAAAGCTCCAAAGGTCAAAGGTCACGCTTTCATGCCATACGGTGCCCTTTACAGCACAAAGGAAGGTCCGACCGCTTTGAGCTTGATGTCATTTTAACCGTCTCGGAGAGCAGATGCAAATGGATGCCTCTGGTGCGACTAAATATCAAAGTTTACGGCTTAAAATGTACCAAAACCTTCCGTTAAGGCCTTTTGAGAAGCCGCAGTGCTCCGTGAGTGTTTAAAGTACTTTGAAAAGGGCTAAAGAGATAATTTTTTCACAGGGGGCCTCTAAATAGGGCCCATATCAGGAATCTGAAGTATGTAAACTGTAACCCACCCAGAACCTTTTTTCAATAACATTTCAAACTTTCTCACAAAATGCTGTCTGGAGCTTAGCATCTGACAGGCTTGTGTTGGCAGAGGGGAAGAAAATTAAAAAAATTGAAAAAATGTGGTTGGCGATCCGAAACTTCGAGAGTGTGTTGTTGCACTTGTGTGGAACCCGCTTGCACAATTTGGGGACCCTGCGACCTCGGACAAGGTCAAAACCGAGGTCAGAGGTCACATTCGCAATGCCGACAGTACCCTCGACGGCGCAAAGGAAGTTCCAACCGCTTTGAACTTGCTCTCATTGGAACCGGCTCGAAGAGTACATGCAGATTGATGCCTCCGCTGCTCCTAATGTCAAAGGTTATGGCTTGAAATGTAAGAAAGCTCCAAAGGTCAAAGGTCACACTTTCATGCCGTACGGTGCCCTTTACAGCACAAAGGAAGGTCGGACCGCTTTGAGCTTGATGTCATTTTAACCGTCTCGGAGAGCAGATGCAGATGGATGCCTCTGGTGCGACTAAATGTCAAAGGTTACGGCTTAAAATGTAACAAAACCTTCCGTTAAGGCCTTTTGAGAAGCCGCAGTGCTCCGTGAGTGTTTAAAGTACTTTGAAAAGGGCTAAAGAGATAACTTTTTCATAGGGGGCCTCTAAATAGGGCTCAGATCAGGAATCTGAAATATGGGAACCCTAGCCCACCCAGAACCTTTTTTCAATCAAATGCCATCATGCATTACTGCCATTGACGTCTGACTGCCCTAGCTCCGCCCCCTGAGGTCCTAGAGACTCACGGAGGGTACCATTGGATGCGGAATAATTAAAGGTGGGGAATAGCCATTGAGCCCGAACCGATCAGACGTTGTTATCAAAAGACACGGATTAGTAGCACTTTTGGACACATTAGCTTTTCATTGGAATAATATTGATATAAAATCAAGCATTTGAGTAACGCAATTGATATTCACAGCAAATGTTCCCCGCTATATGTAGTACACTGGTGTATAATTTCAGGGATCCAGCTGCTACCGTTCGCTCCTATAAGATATTTTTAATTAAAAAAACGTGAAATCCTAAAAGAGATATAAATAGATAATTTTTTCACAGGGCCCAAAAAGGGCCTAAATAGGGCCCAGATCAGGGATCTGAAGTATGGGAACCCTAGAACACCAAGAACTTTTTTTCAATCAAATGGCAAACTTTCTCACAAAATCCTGATTTACTCCTAGAGTCAGACAGGGTTTTGCTGGAGAAGAATGAGCAAATTGAAAAAAATTCAAAAAATGTGCTTGGCGCTCCGAGCCTTTGAGAGTGTATTGTTGCACTTGTGTGGAACCTGCTTGCAAAATGTAGGGACCCTGCGACCGTGTACACCAGGGGTGGGGAACCTTTTTCCTCTCAAGAGCCATTTCAATTTTTTAAACATCCTCCGAGGGCCGTACAAATTATTGACCTCTGCTTAAAGAAACTAAAATCACAGCCCATTCATTTCGCCTTTCTTTCATGCTGTGCAAAGAAAAAGCAACCTCTTAATCCAGATATCTCACCATGATGATGCATGCACGTGCACGGTTGTGGCATGAACACCAAAACAGAAAGATATGGACACAAGATGTGTGCAAATGTATTTAGACTCCTATCCATGTGGACATGATTTAATTGGGGGGGGGACCTAACCTCCTCTAGGGGGTTCGCTCCCCCGGGAAGATTTTTTTTAAAATGTTGAAGTTAAAAGCATCAATCTGGTGTACTTTGAGAGCAAAATTAGGAGCTCTATGGATACATCTCTCAACACCCAGATGAAACAGAACTGTAAACAGATTAACTTTTTCTTTATGGACATTTTACAAATCACTCCCCTTTCAAACTGTATTCTTGTTTATTAATAACAACTTTTTTTTACTGTCATAGTATTTTATACCTGTTTACTTTATTATCTTATTTTTTTATAATAATGATCATATAAAGATGTGCTGTGATGTCCTCACTGGTTGGAGAAAAAGCTTCTTATATTCGTTAGCATAACTAGCTAACCAGAATTACAACAAAGTTATTGACTGTATGATCAGTATGACAGTCATGAACAGATCGCCACTGGGCTTTCAACTAAAGACACAGACACGCAAAAACTGCGGCATGTGTACTATCCGGCTCCTTATGGGTAGGATACTTTATATACAGTCTATGGTAGGCTACTGCAATTATTGGAAGTGCCGGAGCGGCGTTCTGGTGCTCTCCGTCAGCACTACACCCCTGTCAGACGAGACATATACCACGTGATGACAAGTTAGGCTCGTGTTGTGTTCAAGGACCCTGACCTTGGCCAGGAAAAACAGGCACTCACTTGTTTAATTTTTTTGCGGTCTAGATTTCTTTAATTTTTGCCTGTGTTTATAAATTACCTCGAGGGCCGTACCAAATGGTCTCGCGGGCCGTATACGGCCCGGGGGCCGGAGGTTCCCCACCCCTGGTGTACACAGTACTAAGAGCCATTTCATTGTATTCCCCTCCCCCACCACAAGGCTGGCAGATTCTAAGCAGTGCAGTTGCAGTGATATCAGCGTTGCTCATTGGTGCGGATGGTCGCGAGTTCGAATCTATGCTATGGCATGCATGCAACATTTTTTATATTTAGTCAAGAGATAATTATATGTGGAAAGTTGTCTTCTCAGACTCTCCATATTTGAAGTTGATTATTGTAGTATAGTTAGTGTTATAGTATTTTAGGGTAGTTAGTATAATAGGTTTATTCATTTTGTAACTATTAAATGTAAAACACACGTTTTTCACATGCTGGAGGTACTTCCATTCGCTTCGTCTTGGTCTGTAGATGTGATTTGATGTGTCGTTTATACATTTTGATGGCGGAAAAGATATGAAAATGTCCCGTTGATATATATACTGAGAAATATATTCGTATATACTAGACTTTTTTCCAGCCCTGTGTCGTACTGAGATAAGCGTTAGTCTTTGCTCTGGGCGTCCCGGGTACGATACCCGCCTGAGACCTTTGAATGGAAATGTGAAAATTATTTAAAATGTGTTGAATTGAGAGAGGGATACTTTTAAGTTAATCATTATAGGTTTAGTTATTATGGAATTATTAAATATAAAATAATTGTGTTGAATTAAGAGAGGGATAATGGGTTACATTATAATTTATGTCAGGGTGAACAGTGAATGTGTGAAATACTAATATTATGCTAAACGCTAGTCGCTAAGCTAACGGCAGTCATTTCAATGTATTTTTCCATTGAAAATGCTAACCACTAGCAGCAAAGCTAGCATCACAGCCACTGGTCCGTTTGCGGATACTTTGCACACGTTTTTCACACGCTAGAAGTCTGGGAGTACTTCGGTTAGCTTCGTCTTGATCTGTAGATGTCATTCGATGCATCGTTTGTCCATTGATGGTGTAAAAGACAAATGTCTGCACGAAATCGGAAACCGGAAGTCGGTTTTTGAAAGGACTCAGAAGAAAAACGGCTGCCTCACTTCATGGAGGAATGTCTCCCCGCTCCATGTGCACTCTGGCCCCGCTACATGTGTTGCCTGGAGACCCCCCAGTATGGTTCTTCAAAAACTTTAGTTTCAAAGTTTTTGAACTGGTCTCTGGAGGAATGTGAGGAAAGTGGAGTTGTCAGGGGACTCTACCCGCATATGAGGCACTATTTTCGGATACATTTCATCCATTTTCACCCCTTCCTCTGGTTCTTCCAAAAGTTAACATACTTTTTCTGACTCTGGAGGAATGTAAGGGGAGTTGTCAGGGGACTCTACCCGCATATAAGGCACTATTTTCGGATACATTTCATCCATTTTCACCCCTTCCTCTGGTTCTTCCAAAAGTTAACTCAGACTTTATTAAATTATTTTTTTATATATGACTTATTTTTTAAATATAGTGGGGATAGTGGAATTAACTAGTACCCAGTACTGGGAGGGACTGACTTTGATTTCAGATATAGAAATATTTGAATAAAAAAAAAAGTGCACCACAATATATATAGTATAATATATATTAAAACAATTCTATTTTGACTACCAGTTTCGAACCCGGGACCTACCGGGCCAAATACCAGTGCTTATCTCAATGCCCCACAAGTGGCGCTGAGAGCTTATGGAGAATAAGTGTGCTTTATAGATTCGTCAATAGAGTAACGAGACATTTAGCTTTGTTTTCCACCAGTAAAATGTACAAACGACACATCAATTCACATCTACAGATGAAAACGAAGCGAATGGACGTACTGCCAGACTCATAGTGTGTATAAATCGAGACGTGAGATCTATCTCCCCTGCTCTCTCCATTTCTCAACAGTGACGTCACTTTCAGCTTCACTTTAACAATTTCAATGAGCAAAATACAATTCCCTTTGTTTTCCACCATCAAAATGGACAAACGATGCCTCAAATGACATCTACAGATCAAGACGAAGCGAATGGAAGTACTCCATAGACTCCTAGCATGTCGAGTTTTTCTGTTTGAGCACTATTCACATTTCTGGTTAGCCCAGAAATGTGAGAGATCTCACGTCTCAATTTCCACACACTAGGAGTCTGCGAGTAATTCCATTCGCTTCGTCTTCATCTGTAGATGTGATTTGATGTGTCATTTGTACATTTTGATGGTGGAAAACATAGGTAAATGTGCCGTTCAGAATGTTTATAATAGACAACACAGCTATAAGCTTGAGGCGATACAGGTCGCTACACGGGTGACACGGGATCGAAACTCCTGTCAGACTCTCCATATTATATAGCAGAACAAATACATTTATACAAAAACATTTAAGAAACATTATAAGAACAATCATTGGGAACATTTAAAAACATTATACACATTAATTTCATCATATTAATCATATGAATAATATATCACACAATGGTGTGATGTGAAAAGCCATGTGAAAGTGGTTTCATTAGCTTCATATTGATTTGTAGATGTGATTTGATGTGTTTTTTTGTCAATTTTGATCGCCAAAACGATAGAGAAATGTCTTTTTACTTTATAGTGGAGTCTATATATGATACTTTTGTTCAATAAGCTTTAAAAGCCGGACCATATGCAAGCCCACTTACTCCATATATCAAAGCCAGTTCATGCTAAGTTATTGAGTGTACAGCAGGACCATATGCAAGCCCACTTACTCCATATATCAAAGCAAGTTCATGCTAAGTTATTGAGTGTAAAAGCAGGACCATATGCAAGCCCACTTACTCCATATATCAATGCCAGTTCATGCTAAGTTATTGAGTGTACAGCAGGACCATATGCAAGCCCACTTACTCCATATATCAAAGCCAGTGTACAGCAGGACCATATGAGTCGTGGCTGTGGTCCTGGATCATCGGTCCTGGATGGATATCCTCGTGGATTCATCTTCCTATTATACACACATGCATTTCCAAACATTTGGACTACCTATGTTTTAAATGTATTATCTTTTCAATTTACACACGGCATCTACATTACATTACATTGCATTTAGCTGACGCTTTTATCCAAAGCGACTTACAATAAGTACATTCGACCAGGAAGACACAACCTTGAAGAAAACAGAATCATATAAGTAAATCAGGTTTCATAGAGCCAAGCATTTCAAGTGCTACTCAACTGGCTATAGATAAGCCATCTATTGCACGTCTGTCCGTCCTGGGAGAGGGATCCCTCCTCTGTTGCTCTCCCTGAGGTTTCTCCCATTTTACCCTACTGTGGGTTTTCTCCAGAAGTTTTTCCTTGTATGATGTGAGGGTCTAAGGACAGAGGGTGTCGTATTGTCATATTGATATTCTGTACACACTGTGAAGACCAATGAGACAAATGTAACATTTGTGATATTGGGCTATATAAATAAACATTGATTGATTGACTAGACAAAGTTGGGCTCACCTCTACACATTGAACCAGCTCTTCAAAGAAACTCCTGGATAGGGATTAGACTCTCTGCTTTTCCAGAGTTACCCAGGTCACCTTTGAGGTTCATTGAGATGAAAGGTGTCCCTGTTCTCTCTGCCGACGCATTCTCGCAGTCTCTGGGTCAGGGCACCAGCTGGGGATACATTCAGTAGTTAGGCTGTGGCTCCACATTTGCAAGGAGTTGTCATTAGAGTTTTCCATTCACCCTGTTTTATGGACGAAGGGAAAGATTATTACTGTGACCCCCAGGGCGTCTTGTTGATAGTAGCCTATTGCAGGATTATGCAGTATTGGGAAAATTACTAAGAGCATTCCACTTCCTGTATAACTGGAGTGAGAGCTGAGTCCACATCCTCAGAGGTCGATCTGCCAGGGTCATGCCTCGTCTTCCAGCAGCAGGAATAAGAGTCGTCAGGTTTAGGGCCATGGTTCTCTGGGGACCACTGATTGTTCATTCTGGTTTCGAAAATATTTTATTTCAAAGAAACATTTTCGGAAAGCAACAAGATGCGGCGTCTTGATCCAAGGAAAATAATCTACTGTCTTGTCAGAAATGTGTAAAATTAGGAACCAAACTTGTGATGGTTATTTTATGTGGAATTTATCATTGTCTCAATTGAGGGATTCTTTTTGTCTTCATTCAGAGCTTCTCACTCAGTGCCAAGGGAACCTCAAATTCAACCTGAAGAATAAAATTGAGAAAATCATAGAAATGGGTAATTCAAGACCTCTAAATGAAATCTACACAGAGATCTTCATCACCATGGGAGAAACTACAGCTGAAGAACATGAGGTCAGACAGATTGAAACAGCATCCAGGAAACCAGACAGACCAGACACAACCATCAGACAAGAAGACCTCTTTAAAGCCTCACCTGGAAGAGATGCACCAATCAGAGCAGTGCTGACAAAGGGAGTGGCTGGTATTGGGAAAACAGTCTTAACACAGAAGTTCACTCTGGACTGGGCTGAAGGCAAAGCCAACCAGGACATCCAGTTCACATTTCCATTACCTTTCAGAGAGCTGAATAGGCTGAAGAGAAAATACAGCTTGGTGGAACTTGTTCATCTCTTCTTCTCTGAAACCAGAGACGCAGGAATCTGCAGGTTCGATCAGTTCCCGGTTGTGTTCATCTTTGACGCTCTGGATGAGTGTCGACTTCCTCTGGACTTCCTCAACACTGAGGCCCTGACTGATGTCACAGAGTCCACCTCAGTGGATGTGCTGCTGACAAACCTCATCAGGGGGAAGCTGCTTCCCTCTGCTCGCCTCTGGATAACCACACGACCTGCAGCAGCCAATCAGATCCCTCCTGAGTGTGTGGACATGGTGACAGAGGTCCGAGGGTTCACTGACCCACAGAAGGAGGAGTACTTCAGGAAGAGATTCAGAGATCAGGAGCAGGCCGGCACCATCATCTCCCACATCAAGACCTCACGAAGCCTCCACATCATGTGCCACATCCCAGTCTTCTGCTGGATCTCTGCTTCAGTTCTGGAGAAAGTGTTGAAAACCAGAGAGGGAGGAGAGCTGCCCAAGACCCTGACTGAGATGTACATCCACTTCCTGGTGGTTCAGTCCAAAGTGAAGAACGTCAAGTATCTTGGAAAAAGGGAAACAGATTCCCACTGGAGTCCAGAGAGCAGGAAGATGATGGAGGCTCTGGGGAAACTGGCCTTTGAGCAGCTGCAGAAAGGCAACCTGATCTTCTACGAGTCCGACCTGACAGAGTGTGGCATCAATATCAGAGCTGCCTCAGTGTACTCAGGAGTGTTCACACAGGTCTTTAGAGAGGAGGGTGAACTGTACAAGGACACGGTGTTCTGCTTCGTCCATCTGAGTGTTCAGGAGTTTCTGGCTGCTCTTCATGTCCATCTGACCTTCATCACCTCTGGAGTCAACCTGCTGGCAGAAGAATCAACAACCTCCAGGCTGCTTAAAGTGTTCAGAGACAACCCTCAACTTAAACATCTCTACCAGAGTGCTGTGGACCAGGCCTTACAGAGTCCAAACGGACACCTGGACTTGTTCCTCCGCTTCCTCCTGGGTCTTTCACTGCAGACCAATCAGAAACTCCTACATGGCCTGCTGAAAGAAACAGAAAGTAGCTCAGAGATCAACCAGAAAACAGTTGAGTACATCAAGAAGAAGATAAGAAAGAACCCGTCCCCAGAGAGAAGCATCAACCTGTTCCACTGTCTGAATGAACTGAATGACCGTTCTCTAGAGGAGCAGATCCAACAGTACCTGCTGAGTTCAGGAAGTCTCTCCACAGATAAACTGTCTCCTGCTCAGTGGTCAGCTCTGGTCTTCATCTTACTGTCATCAGGAGAAGATCTGGACGTCTTTGACCTGAATAAATACTCTGCTTCAGAGAAGGCTCTTCTGAGGCTGCTGCCAGTGGTCAAAGCCTCCAGGGAAGCTCTGTAAGTGGAGATCCAAACAACATTGATCAGTTTTAAAAATGATAAATAAAATAAATGGTGTTCATTGCTAATCCTTCCCCAGGCTGAGTGGCTGTAAGCTGTCAGAGAGAAGCTGTGCAGCTCTGTCCTCAGTCCTCAGCTCCCAGTCCTCTAGTCTGAGAGAGCTGGACCTGAGTAACAACGACCTGCAGGATTCAGGAGTGAAGCTGCTGTCTGCTGGACTTGAGAGTCCACACTGTGAACTGGAGACTCTCAGGTCAGAGCACAGGTTTTAAAAAATAATTTTACTTTAAAACCTGCTCATCCAGCTTCAGGTTCATGTTAATAAAGTTGGTCAACATCTGTATCTTCATGCTGACATCATTATTCCCTGGTTCCAGTCTCTCAGGCTGCATGGTTACAGATGAAGGCTGTGTTTCTCTGGCTTCAGCTCTGAGCTCCAAACCCTCCCATCTGAGAGAGCTGGACCTGAGCTACAATCATCCAGGACAGGAGACTCAGGAGAGAAGCTGCTGTCTGCTGGACTGGAGGACCCCCTCTGGAGACTGGAGACACTCAGGTATGGACAGGCAGACTGAAGGTGTCTCTAATATTTCAAATTCCTCTCATTTATGACACAGTTATTGATATTATATTTCTTTCAGTTTGTACACCCTCGGTGACAGCTGAGTCCATTCTACTCTTTAACCTGTTAAGCCTGAGTGCCGCCTTCATGGAGCAATGGAAACGTTCACAAAGGACGTTAGCCTGAGGGTGATAAGCGGTTGTCCGGTGAAGCTTAACCCCCAAACCTCTCGCCACAGCGTTCCAGAGCTCGAACGTGAACTGTGAACCCCAGACTTGCCAGCCACGTGCTTAATGTCTGTGGTGAACTCCGAGATGTAGCAAAGCTGCCTCTGTTGACGAGCAGACCAAGGCTCAGCCACTTTTGACATGGCGAACGTGAGCGGCTTGTGGTCAACGAACGCCGTAAATTCACGGCCTTCCAGCAAAAAACGGAAGTGCCGCACGGCCAGCCAGAGTCCAAGGAGCTCCCGGTCAAAAGCGCTGTACCTGCGTTCCCTGGGCGTCAACTGACGGCTGAAAAAGGCGAGTGGCTGCCAAGCGCCCTCCACCCACTGCTCGTGCACCGCACCGACGGCGTAGTCCGATGCGTCTGTGGTAATGGAGATGGGAGCCGTGGTTGAGCAAGCGCGGTCTTGACCTCCTTAAAGGCAACCTCAGCCTCCGCCGTCCAGTCGATCTCCTGGATGGGGGCCCTACCCTTCAAAGCCTCATACAGCGGCCACATAATGTGGGCGGCCCGGGCGATGAAACGGTGGTAGAAAGTCACCATCCCCAGAAACTCACGGAGAGACCGGGCCGTGTGCGGGCGAGGAAACGCCGCAACAGCTTCAACCTTCACCGGCAAGGGTGCTGCCACGCCTTTGGTGACGTGGTGTCACGCAAAGTGTGCCTCCACGTGTGCGAACCACGCTGCAGCGGCATGCTCCCAAAACTCCGGCAGTTTAACATAAACATCGCGATCAGCCATGTTCATTAAGTCTTCGGAAACTTTCACGAAAACGTCAGGGTCACCAGTGTAGAGGTGTAGTGAGAGGCGGTGCGTTCAGAATGGAACTCCACACTTTATTTTCCATTTGCAAGAAGACAAGGTAAGTACATCTGCTCGTTGCTACTGTCAAGCTAGCACGAACGACACCACACGGTACCCTCACTAACGGGTCCGTGTTGCAACACACAATATTCCCAACGGTGAATTATGTCCATAACGTGTCACCACAACTCCCTAATTGTTCACTGTTGTTCTATTTCTTTTCTTTATGTCTTTCCCATCTGTGTTTTTTGTGTCATCATGTGCATATTGCTGAACAGAACTATGAACAGATGTATGTCCTTCCTGTAAAGATGCAATGTACAATATGCTGTGACAATGTTTGACACTAAATGCCAACAACAAAGCTTCCTCTAAGAAAGTAAGCTCCGCTCCACGAGGTACCAGCAGCTCGGACTCATGCTGGATAGAGCATCACCCTGACTGTGCTTCTTCCTCCAGGCTGGACCACGGTGGAGAGCAGAGGCTAAAAACCAGGTCTGAGGAAGTGTAAGTGTGGATCAGTCAGCTTCTCTCCAGAGACACAGATGACGGAGGTGGTAGTTATTCATTAAAACACGACTGACATCTTCGAGCTTTATAGAAAGGACCACTAACAGGGAGTAAAGCCTCCAGGTGGGTCCAGGGCCGGATTTAGCAGATCTGGGGGAGAAAAACATTGTTGACTGTTGGCGCTCATAACGCCTTGATGTAACAACATTCAGGTGCCTGCAAGCTCACACAGAGAGAGAGAGAGAGAGAGAGAGAGAGAGAGAAGAGAGAGAGAGAGAGAGAGAGAGAGAGAGAGAAGGAGAGAGAGAGAGGAGAGAGAGAGATGGAGAGAGATAGAGAGAGGAGGGAGGAGAGAGTAGAGAGGAGGGAGAGAGGGAGAGATGCAAAGAGAGGAGAGATGGAAAGAGAGAGAGAGGGAGAGAGGGAGAGAGAGAGGAGAGATGGAAAGAGAGAGAGGGATAGAGATGGATAGAGAGGAAGTAGAGAGGAGGGAGAGAGAGATGGAGAGGGAGGAGAGAGGGGAAGAGATGGAAAGAGGAGAGAGAGGAGGAGATGGAGAGAGAGGAATATAGAGAGAGGGAGAGAGGAGCGAGATGGAAAGAGAGAGAGAGATGGAGAGATGGAGAGAAAAGGAGAGAGAGAGAGGGAGAGGGGAGAGATGGAGAAGAGAGAGAGGGAGAGAGATGGAGAGAGAGGAAGATAGAGAGAGGGAGAGAGAGAGGGAGGCCAGCTAAAGTCTTGCCTAGGGCGCAAATTGGTCAGATCCGGCCCTGGGTGCGTCTGGTGATAAACTGCTGTCTGTGTCTCTCATCAGATTCCTGTGGACTCTTCCTGGACTCGGACACAGCACACAGATACCTCAGACTGTCTGAGGACAACAGGAAGGTGACTTCTGTAAGAGAGAAGCAGCCATATCCAGATCACCCCAGAGAGGTTTGACTCCTGTCCTCAGCTGATGTGGCAGAGAGGCTCTGACTGGTCGCTGCTACTGGGAGGTGGAGTGGAGCGGAGGGGTTCGTATAGCAGTGGCTTACAGAGGAATCAGCCGGAGAGGAAAACCGTTACGACTGTTTGTTTGGAGGGAATGATCAGTCCTGGAGTCTGAGCTGCTCTGATAGAGGTTACTCTGTCCGGCACAATAAGAGAGAAACAAGAATCTCCTCTTCCTCCTCCTCCTCCTCCTCCTCCTCCTCCTCCTCCTCCTCCTCCTCCTCTCATAGAGTAGCAGTGTATCTGGTGCATCCTGCTGGCTCTCTCTCCTTCTACAGAGTCTCAGTCTGTGACACACTGACCCACCTCCACACCATCAGAACCACATTCACTGAACCTCTCTACGCTGGGTTTAGGTTATGGCCAGGTGTCTCCTCAGTGTCACTGTGTCCTCTGTAGGAGGACATCACTTCCTGTCCTGGGTTTAAGAGTTGGCTTTTATTCTGAAGGCTGTTTCCCCAGAGTCTTTTATTCTGAAGGCTGTGTCCCCAGAGTTTTTTATTCTGAAGGCAGTGTCACCAGAGTCTTTTATTCTGAAGGCAGTGTCCCCAGAGAGTCTTTTATTCTGAAGGCTGTTTCCTCAGGGAGTCTTTTATTCTGAAGGCTGTGTCCTCAGAGAGTATTTTATTCTGAAGGCTGTGTCCCCAGAGAGTATTTTATTCTGAAGGCTGTGTCCTCAGAGAGTATTTTATTCTGAAGGCTGTGTCCCCAGAGTCTTTTATTCTGAAGGCTGTGTCCCCAGAGTTTTTTATTCTGAAGGCTGTGTCCCCAGAGAGTCTTTTATTCTGAAGGCTGTGTCCCCAGAGAGTCTTTTATTCTGAAGGCTGTGTCCCCAGAGAGTCTTTTATTCTGAAGGTTGTGTCCCAAGTGTCTTTTATTCTGAAGGCTGTGTACCCAGAGAGTCTTTTATTCTGAAGGCTGTGTCCCAAGAGAGTCTTTTATTCTGAAGGCTGTGTCCCAAGAGAGTCTTTTATTCTGAAGGCTGTGTCCCAAGAGAGTCTTTTATTCTGAAGGCTGTGTCCCCAGAGAGGCTTTTATTCTGAAGGCTGTGTCCCAAAAGAGTCTTTTATTCTGAAGGCTGTGTCCCCAGAGAGTCTTTTATTCTGAAGGTTGTCCCAAGAGAGTCTTTTATTCTGAAGGCTGTGTCCTCAGAGAGTATTTTATTCTGAAGGCTGTGTCCTCAGAGATGCTTTTATTCTGAAGGCTGTGTCCCCAGAGAGTCTTTTATTCTGAAGGCAGTGTCCCAAGTGTCTTTTATTGGGTGATTAATGTCTGCTTATCAAAAGTAGGTAAATTATTGTTGATTCTTGAAAATGCTTTAAGAAAAACAACAGCCTTCATCTCAGCTCTCCAGAGGGTTTACTTTAGTGAGTTAGCAGCTCCTTCCTTCAAACAGAAACTTCAGAGTGATTATAAGGAGAGGAGATAGAAGGAAAGGTATTCACACATGAATACCGTGATATATATTTGTATATATTATATTGAAGTAGTACAATATATGATACGTTTAATTTGTGGGCCATATTTCATTATACTGTCTGAATTAGCAGAGGGCTGAAAGTGTTGTTTTGGGACGGGTGGCGCAGTGGTCTGTGCATCCGATCATCAGATCAAGGGGGGGTGCTGGGGAACTCCAGTTCGAAACCCGCTCCCGCCCCCACTGCGTCAGGCCGTTGTGTCCTTGGGCAAGACACTTCACCCGGATTTGCTCCTGTGGGTATTGTCCACAGTACATGTATGATACCAATGTGTACTTGTAAAAGCGCCTCGATGACCTCGAGGCGTGAAGATGGACGGTGTGGCGCAGTGCGCTGTGCAATGATCATCAGATCAAGGGGTGAAACCCGCCGCTGCTGCGTCTGTAAAGCCGGTGTGTCCTTGGGCAAGACACTTGCCTGAACTTGCTCCTGTGGGTATTGTCCACAGTTTCTGACCATTGCATGTATGATATGTGTAATGTGTATTTGTGAAGCGCTTTGAGCATCTGGAAAAGCGCTATAATAAATATAAGGAATTATTATTATTATTAATGTTTAATAAAATGCCGACTATGTCAACTTCAGATTGTGTTCCTTCTACGTTTTACTCCTCATAGAAAACAACCTTTTACATACATTACATTACATTGCATTTAGCTGACGCTTTTTATCCAAAGCGACTTACAATAAGTGGTTCGACCAACAAAATACAACCTTGAAGAAAACAGAATCATAAGTACATCAGGTTTCATAGAGCTAAAACATTTCAAGTGCTACTCAACTGGCTTTAGAGGAGCCAGTCCTTTGTTAGTATATAAGTGCTTTGTTAGTAGTTCTATCCTCGAGGTGGAGTCGAGAGAGATGAGTTTCAGTCTGGAAGGTGTGTGAGCTTTCTGCTGTCCTGATGTCCAATGGGAGCTCATTCCACCATCTTGGAGCCAGGACAGCAAACCCACGTGTTTCTGCTGATGGGAACTTGGGTCCCCCTCGCAGCGAGGGTGCAGCGAGTCGTCTGGCTGATGCAGAGCGGAGTGCACGTGCTGGGGTGCACGGTTTAAACCATGTCCTGGATGTAGGAAGGGCCAGATCCATTTGCAGCATGGTACGCAGGTACCAGGGTCTTGAAGTGGATTCTAGCAGTTACCGGAAGCCAGTGGAGGGAGCGGAGGAGCGGAGTGGTGTGGAACATTCAGGAAGGTTGAAGACCAGACGAGCCGCTGCATTCTGGATGAGAGAGGTCGGATGGCACATGCAGGTAGACCAGCAGGAGGAGCTTGCAGTAGTCTAGGCGTGAGCTGACGAGAGCCTGGACCAGAACCTGCGTGGCTCTCTGGGTCAGCTGGGGACGCGTCCTCCTGATGCTGTAGAGCGTGTATCTGCAGCAGCGGGTTGTAGCAGCTATGTTTGCAGTGAAGGACAGGTTGTTATCCAGGGTCACACCCAGAGTCCTTGCAGTCTGGGTCGGGGAAACAACAGAGGTGCCGATGTTGATAGTCAGGTCAAGAGTGGGACAATCTTTTCCCGGAAGGAAAAGCACTTCAGTCTTGTCAAGGTTGAGCTTGAGGTGATGAGCGGACATCCACTGAGAAATGTCAGCTAAAACAAGCAGAGATGCGTGCGACGACCTGGGTCTCTGAGCGGGGGAAGGACAGAATTCATTGGGTGTCGTCAGCGTAGCAGTGGAAGGAAAAACCATGCGGGCTAATGACAGATCCGAGCGAGTTTGTGTACAGGGAGAAGAGGAGGGGACCAAGAACAGAGCCCTGAGGGACCCCTGTAGTTAATTGACAAGGGTCGGACTCGGACCCTCTCCAAGTTACCCTGTAGGTACGGTCTTTGAGGTATGAGGTGAGGAGGGAAAGTGCAGAGCCTGAAACTCCAAGTTCTTGGAGAGCGAAGGAGGATCTGATGGTTCACCGTGTCGAATGCAGCAGACAGGTCCAACAGGATGATGACAGAGGAGAGGGAGGCTGCTTTAGCCGTGTGCAGTTCCTCAGAGACAGCAAGGAGGGCAGTTTCTGTGGAGTGACCTGCCTTGAAACCAGACTGGTGCGGATCCAGAAGGTTGTTCTGATGGAGATAACAGGAGAGTTGTTTAAAGACAGCGCGTTCAAGTGTTTTAGACAGGAACGGGAGGAGAGAGACAGGCCTGTAGTTTATAAAATCAGACGGGTTGAGAGTGGGTTTCTTTAGGAGAGGGTTTACTCTTGCCTCCTTGAGACTGTTTGGAAAGTGACCAGAAGTTAGAGAAGTGTTGATGAAATGGGTGAGAAACGGTAGAATATCAGGAGCGATAGTCTGAAGGAGGTTTGAAGGGATAGGGTCCAGAGGACAGGTGGTAGGGCGGGCAGAGGTAATGAGGGTAAGAACCTCACTTGGAGAGAGAGGAGGAAAGGAGGTTAGTGTGCGGGTGGAAGGAGGGTCTGGAGACCCAGCGGTGAGGAGAGGTGAGTCAGAAGAAGAAGAGCGAATATCATCAACCTTTTTTTCGAAGTGGTTAACAAAGTCGCTTGAAAGAAGGGAGGAGGGGGAAGGGGCTTTGGGGGGGTCCAGGAGGGAGGAGGGGGAAGGGGCTTTGGGGGGGTCCAGGAGGGAGGAGGGGGAAGGGGCTTTGGGGGGGTCCAGGAGGGAGGAGGGGGAAGGGGCTTTGGGGGGGTCCAGGAGGGAGGAGGGGGAAGGGGCTTTGGGGGGGGTCCAGAGGGAGGAGGGGGAAGCGGCTTTGGGGGGGGTCCAGGAGGGTGGAGGGGCTTTGGGGGGGTCCAGGAGGGAGGAGGGGGAAGCGGCTTTGGGGGGGGGTCCAGGAGGGTGGAGGGGCTTTGGGGGGGGTCCAAGAGGGAGGAGAAGATGGAAAATAGTTTTTTTAGGATTGGAATAGGAAGATTGGATCTTGTCTTGAAAGAAAGTGCTTTTTGCCTGAGAGATGGAAGCAGAGAAAGAGGAGAGGAGAGCCTGATAGGCTAGGAGGTCGTTGCGGTGTTTGGATTTCCACCGTTTCCGCTCTACTGCCCTAAGGACGGTTCTATTAGCACGCAGTGCGTCATTTAGCCAGGGAGCAGGAGGGGACTGACGAGCCTGCCGAGATGTGAGAGGACAGAGAGAGTCCAGAGAGGATGAGAGAGTAGAGAGGAGAGTTTCTGCAGCAGAGTTTGGAGGCAGGAGTTGGAACGAGTCAGAGGAAGGGAGGGCTGAGAGCACCGAGGAGGCAAAGGTAGAGGGGGAGAGGGAACGGAGGTTACGGCGGACAGGTGCAGGATGAGAAGAGATTAGTTTGTTATGTTTAGAAAGGAGTAGAGAGAATGAGATTAAGAAGTGATCGGAGGTGTAGGGAGAGAACAACAATGGTTAGTTGTATAGGATGGGTTACCGTGACGGCATGGAATTCAAAGGTGGAAGGAGTGAAGTTAGGTAGCGTGAAGAGGGAACAGCTCCATGTGGAGAGAGCAGGAGACCAGTGCCCCTCCTCTGCCAGTGGGTCTGGGTGTATGGGAGAAGGAACATGCTGTGGAGAGAGTTGCTGGGGTGGATGTGTTGGATGGAGTAGTCCAGGGCTGCAGTCGAATAGTCCAACGATCAGCTCCTAAGTTCTAACCCTATCTCCTATTCCTTGACCTCTGAGTGAAAGGTCACGGGGTTAAGGGATAGTGGATAGGAGAATTCAAAAGGACTTAGAAGAGACTGCGGTACTTTAGAGAATCGACTGCACTTCACTATCCGACGTGTTTCTGATGCGCCAGCGGACGTCCTGAATGTGCGTCTGCTGCTGTGGGGTAACCATGGAAACTACAGTTTTCTATACAGCGGACTACAAACATGGATGCTCAATAAGAACGAGGAACTCATCTGGAGACTCTGCACCGTGCTCTGATGCTGCTGCTTTGCTTTATGAACGTGGACAACAGAGAAACATATTCTTCAGGACCAAAGCTGGAATTGAAATAAAAGAGGAAAGTGAAACTTATGCTCGTCACCCTCTCCCTCCGGTCCACATTAATACCAATGATCCCAATACGTATGATTGATGGAAAGATCTTAAATCAATACAGATGTATTTATTATAAACGTTAGTCCTTAACACCTATCACTGTGTATATCACCTTTCAAACATCTTTTAGAAGTTGAACAAACCCCACACAGCTCAGTAAAGACTGAGATGTTGACTTTATTTGATAATTTCATTAAAAACTAACGTTCATTTTTTTTTTTTTTTTCAACTTAATTAACTTAGTTTTGATTTTTAATACAAGTAATACAGCCAATGTTATCTGTCTTTGGAAAAAACATTTACAATAAGACATGCAGTGCTGACAGTGAGTCATATTTGGTTATCAAGCATTGCTAACCAAGAAACATTGAGGCAATAAAGTCATGTTATCAAAAGACACTAGAATGCACTTTCGCTTTATTCTGTGAAAAGTCCACAGCACTAATTGCGGTATCACATTGGAAAAGTTCTCTTTCGCCTGCTTCCTCCTTTCTTTTTGGTTTCTAATTTACACCTGCCATTAGTATCTATATCTATCTTTATACCTGTTTATAGCAAAAATAAATCTATTGCAATATTACTCCAAAAAAAGCTATCCAGTTATTGATCTGTTTTTTTGTTGTTGAAATTCTCTTTTTATTCAGCTTTTCACATGTTTACAGTCATAGATAATACAATATTCTCTGTAAGCCTTCTGTAGTTAACAGTAAAATCACAAATCAAACGTACATATTTGGGGATAATACAGATGCAGGCCTCACTGACCGTCAAACATGCTATAACATATAGAAAGAACAAACACGAACAGGGTTATGGGGTGTAACTGCAACTTATTCAAACAAGGGGGGCATAGAAATAAAAAATACTAAAAACAAAAATATATAAAAGTTCCTTCTAGACAAATGATGGTCGTATTGTTGCAACATATTATCCATTTTTTCCCATCTTGACAAAAACATTCCCTGTTGCAGTCTCAAAGCAAGGGTTATCCTTTCCATCTTAAAAATATCAAACACGATGTCAACCCACTCATCCAAAGTAGGTTTTCCTGGTTTTAACCACATTCTGGTGATGGCCTTCTTGCAAGCAGCACTCAGGACTCGAAACAGATATCTATCTTCATAGGAAAACATTTCTGGTGGTAAAGTACCCAAATATAACGATTCAAATTTAAATGGAATGTCTACCTGAAAAACTTTTGTAAAACTCCATGAGCCTGCTGCCAGAAAGGATTCAATGATGTGCAAGACCAGAATATATGAAAATGGTTTGCCATGAGGCATCCACACTGTCGCCAGCATGCAGAGGAATTAGTGTAATGTCTCTTCTGGGCTGGAGTAATGAAAAACCGTATGAGGTTTTTCCAACAAAACTCTCGCCATGAGGTTGAACTTGACGTTTTCCATTGTATCTCACATAAGTGCTCCCAATCTTCTTCCTTCAGAACTACATTTCCTTCCCTTTCCCATTTGTGTTTTACATACAGCGAGTTACCTTTTGTTTGTTGTAAACTATAGATTTTTGAGACAACTTTCTTGTTTGAGCCCTCAAGATAGGCATCTTTAAAAACCTTTAACAAGGTGTTATCCCAGTGTGTACTCTCCCTCTGTATTTGATCGATGTAATGACGAACTTGAAGGAACCTGTAAAAATCATCACGTTTCAAGTCAAACTGCCCCTTCAGATTCTGAAAGCTGTTCATGGACCCCTTGTGAAGAAATGTGCAGTAGGCTGTCAGGCATTTTGAAGACCAACACTTAAATCTTGCGTCCCATCTTCCAGGCAGAAATTCTAGATCATACACACACCATCTTAAACACTTTACAGCCCCCCTCAAGTGACTTTGAGTTACCAGTCTGTTCCACACCTTAAGCGACAGACAGATCCATGGGTTTCTCAGTTCATTTAGTTTATTCATCAAGACCTTATCCCCAATTGCAGCTTGAATTGGAAATTCTTCTGATATAGCATTCTCAATCTCCTTCCATCTAGCAGCGTACTTTGGATTGCACCAGCATATTAATGGTCTCAATTGAGCCGCAGTATAGTAATCCTTTAAACATGGGAGTGCGACACCACCCTTGTTCTTAGCCAATTGTAAACTCTGATATTTAAATCTTGGCCTTCGTCCCTGCCAAATGTACCTTGAGATATGTTTATCCCATTCCTGAAATTGTTGGTCAGATAGTTCTAGTGGAAGGGACTGGAAGAGATACAGCAGTCTCGGCAAAATAACCATTTTGACCGATTCAATGCGTGAACTAAAACTGAGAACAGGAACCAGGTCCCATCTCCTTATGTCTTCCCTAATCTTTTGGTTCAAAGGTAGGTAGTTAAGTGAAAACAGTTTTGTCAAATCTATTGGAATATTTACTCCCAAGTACTTTATGGATTCAGCATCCCACCTCAATGTATAGTTTTTCTTCATATTTACTGAGGGGCAGTACTTAAAACTCAAAATGTGTGTCTTCAAAACATTCAGTTTATATCCAGAGAAGGATCCATATTGTTCTAAAATTGAAAATAACTGCACCAGAGATTGTTCTGGGCTGGATAGATATACCAATATGTCATCAGCAAATAAGGAGATCTTTTGTTCCACCCCCTTCATAACTATTCCCTTGATACTGTTATTCTGAATAATCCACTGGCTCAGAGGTTCGATAAAGATCGCAAACAAGAGAGGGCTAATTGGGCAGCCCTGTCTCGTTCCCCGCTCCAATGGAAAGGAATTTGAAACGTCTCCATTAATTTTGATTCTCGCCCTGGGTCCATCACACAGAGCCTGTATAGTTTTTATAAAGGTACTGTGAAATCCAAATGTATTTAAAACTCTAAACAGGAAAGTCCAATTTACACAATCGAATGCTTTTTCTGCATCTAGCCCAACTAATACTGCTACCAAATTACTTTCAGTTATATGGTTAATTATATGTAGTGTCCTTCTGATATTGTCCTGGGTTTGTCTTTCTCGTACAAATCCCGTCTGATCCAGGCTAATAATTTGTGGTAATAATCCCTCTATTCGTTTGGCTAGTATTTGGGTAAAGATTTTATAGTCCTGGTTCAACACGCTAATTGGTCTAAAATTACTGCATTCAGTTTTATCCTTTCCCTCTTTTGGAATAAGTGAAATGACTGCCTCCTTCCAGGAGGGGGGTATAATGTTCTCCTTAAGAACCCAGTTAAAGGTAGACTGCAACATAGGTACTAATGAACCTTCCATCACCTTGTACCATTCCGAAGGAAACCCATCCGGGCCTGGGGCCTTAGTTGATTTAAGATGTGCTATAGCTGAGCTAATTTCTTTCTCTGTTATTTCAACTACCATCTGACTTCCCTGCTCACCAGTCAGTTTAGGCAGATGTATCCCCTTAAAGAAATCCTCAATTTTCTCCCCATCAATTTGAGGTTGGGAGTATAGCTTTCGATAATATCCTTCAAAACAATTTTGTATTTCTTTTGGTTTATACTGTATGGAATTAGTAATAGGATTTTTTATTTTAGTAATTGAATTCTCTGCTTGTTGTTTTTTCAGCCTATAGGCTAATAATTTACTGGCTTTTCCTCCTCCTTCATAGTATTTCTGTTTGGTGAAAATTAGCTTTTTTTTGTATATCTTTAGTGTACATCTCATTTATTTCATTCTTTTTCTTTTTGAGCAGTCCTCTTATTATCTGATCATTTGAGTCTTTATGATTTCGTTCCAATTGTTTTAATTCTCCTTGTAACTTGTCTAACTCTTTTTGCTTGGCTCTTTTTAAGCGAGCACTGTATCCAATTATCTTCCCTCGAAGCACAGCTTTACATGCATCCCATAGTACGGGACTCAGTGATATCCTTCTTCATTTGGTCCTTCATATTATTCAGTAAATATGTATTTAATCTCCATAACGTGTTTCTTTGACCCTGCTCCAGATTACATTTTAAATAAATAGGGCAATGATCTGAAAGGTCCATGATCCCCATGTCGCAGCCCCCCACCCTGTGTAGATCTTTACCAAAGGTTAGCAAATAATCAATCCTTGAATAAACCAAATGTGGATTAGAAAAAAAAGTATAGTCCCTCTTTGAAGGATTTATTTCTCTCCAGATATCTACCAACCCAATATCCTCCATTGCCAAATGAATGTTCTTGTTTATCAGCTTGGGCTGCCCAATATGCACATTTGAAGAATCCAGTTTAGGATTCAGTCTTATGTTTAGATCCCCCCCACAGATTAGGACCCCCTGAGTTTCTGCTATAATTAAATCAAATATGTTTAAAAAATGTCCAATCTGAATTAGGAGGAGCATAAACATTTAGTAGAGAAATCAATGAACCACCTAGATTTCCTCTCACGAATATATATCTCCCCTCTGTGTCCTTCTTTTCAAACGTGGGTTCAAAACTAATATTGTTGGAAATTAATATTGCCACCCCCCTCCTGTGGCCAGCCGCATATGATGATGAATACTGATGTTTAAAGCCTATAGTCTTCTTAATTTAGCATGCTCTGTATCCGATAGATGCGTTTCCTGCAAGAAGGCCACCTCAACTTTATCTCTTTTTAGTTTGGTTAATATCTTACTTCTCTTGATAGGGTTTACAAGACCATTCACATTGTATGTGGCTACTTTAACAGCTTGCATTCAGAGTCTGATAAGGACAACATCAATGAAAAATACCAACCCAAGTTTTTACAGGTAATGAAATATGCATCATAGGTAACACCCCATAGACTGCAAAGAACAGCAGCAAAACAACAAAACAAAAAAACAGGAACATAATAAGAAAAAAATAATAATAAGACTTCCAACTGTGGGGTCATCATATTGACCCGGATTAAGCCCTGATGGTGATAGGGCTCTGAGGTAATGCCTCCCCACCTGGCAGGTGTGAGAGGGCCTTCATATCCTACTTCCATGTTATTGTCCATCTGTCGGTTGCATGGCTGAAGATTAATACCCCCGACCCTTACAGAGTATTCTTAGTTATAGCCTGTACAATGCTTCTTTAGTGTGCAGAACGTGACTATAGTCTTAAGTCTCTCTCGTGTGGGAGCCAGCTCTTCGGCTTCCTCTACTGAAAATAAAAACTCACCCGTTTATCGGCAAACAGCAGCTTTCAGTTCACTTCCATTCACGCTGAGTCCTTGTGCCTAAAGGCCTCTAGCTTCTCCTTGTAGTTAACATTCCCGCCGGCTCTGTCCCGGGTCCCCGGTCTCTTGCTGGTGCGCCAGGTAATTCGCTGGATCCATTCCAAAAGTGAATCTGGGTGCTTAATGACCGAAACCGGAAGCCGCCTCTTTGCCATATCCTCAGTCGCTTCCTCCGCCGAACCATATACGATAATTCCCTCCTCATAGAAGACTCTAAACCTGGCCGGGAACGGAGTTTGAAATCTTATCTTCCTCAGCCTCAGGACCGTTTTCGCTTCTGCATACGCCTTTCGCTTTCTTAACACATCAGGCGCGTAGTCATGATCCAGATTTACCCTCCTTTCGAGATGTTGAAATCCTCGCTTTTGCCAGGCCAGTCTCAGCAATTCTTCTTTCGTCCTATAGCTTGACAGTTTGACTACGATAGACCTCGGCGAGACTTCCCCAGGCGGCTTCGGCATCAGGGCGCGGTGCGCTCTCTCAACCCGTAGTTCAAATGTAGCCGGGAGGTCCAAACCCTCCCTCAGCAAATCCTCCACAAAAGTTCCCATCGACAGGGAATTATCCTCCGCCCCCTCTTTAACGCCGTGGATTCGGATATTTTCCCGTCTGGACCGACCCTCCATGTCCGTTAGCTTAGCTCACCTGTAGTTGTAGCAGCTCCGTCACCGCCTCCTCCGCCACCTGTAGCCGTGTTTCAGTCGCCTCAATCCGCCCTTCTGCCTCGGCAATTCTAGTGTTAGTCTTGTTCATTTCTTTACGAATCTCTTTCAGCTGCTGGCCGTTGTCTTTCCTGAACTCTCTCAATTCTTTCAGTATGAGACTCATGTCCGCTCTCCCAGTTTGGTCTTCCTCGAGGTGCGTTGGAGTGTCGTCGTCCCCCACCACGCTGCTAGCAGAGGAAGCTAGGCTAGCTCCGTCTCCGTCAAATAACGCAGTCTGCATTAGTTTTTTACTCTTTTTTTAGACATTATCAAGACCAACACTCTTAAGCCAAACTGTAAAATAAATGTTTTATGTATTCCGGTTGTAGTTGGTAGCTTTTAACACTGAATGTCGGGAGCACGATCTTTAAGCAGCCATCGTGTCGCTCACCAAACCGGAAGCCTCCCATATTTCTCTCTTTATTATAATACTGATGAACGTTCAAAACAAAGCACTTTGCAACTTACCACATACGTTTTAAAATGCTTAATAAGCACCGTAACTTTCATGATATCATTTCTCCGTCATAATCGGTTGTTTCCGTGAACGGCCGACTGTTGAGTGACGGCAAATGCTGCGGCTGCAATGCATTGTGGGGCAGCATTTTCACTTCTCCTGTCGGTTAGGGAGGTCCAGTGGTTCCTAAGCTAAAGGAGGCTATAAAGGAAGCTTGAAACCTCCTTTCCTTTCATTCTCATCATTCTAGAGAATTGGAACGGCACTTATCGTGGCTGCCACTGAGGGACTTCCGGGTCATTTCACTCCTTTAGGAAGGTTCCTAAGCTAAATGGACTATTCGACTTCAGCCCGGGTCTCAGTGAGAGCAAGGAAATCCAGGGACTGCAGGGAGGCGGAGCCAGAGATGAAGTCAGCCTGAGGAACAGCTGACTGGCAGTTCCACAGGCCGCCTGGAACTAGATGCTGGATCTCAGTGGAGCACGTGGGATAGACGAGAGCAGGCCGGTTATATCGATTACGCGATACACGGCGCCAGTGATAATTGCGAGAAGACACATGAACAGGAATGGAGAAAATACACATGATTAT
>JAMFTG010000099.1:245000-282500 GCA_023974075.1 Chaenocephalus aceratus | reverse complement strand
TCAGAGGCCTGGGCTCCGGGGGTGAGACACTTCAGAGGCCTGGGTCAGGGTGTGGGACACTTCAGAGGCCTGGGCTCCGGGGTGAGACACTTCAGAGGCCTGGGCTCCGGGGTGAGACACTTCAGAGGCCTGGGCTCCGGGGTGAGACACTTCAGAGGTCTGGGCTCCGGGGGTGAGACACTTCAGAGGTCTGGGTCAGGGTGTGGGACACTTCAGAGGTCTGGGTCAGGGTGTGGGACACTTCAGAGGCCTGGGCTCCGGGGGTGAGACGCTTCAGAGGCCTGGGCTCCGGGGTGAGACACTTCAGAGGCCTGGGCTCCGGGGTGAGACACTTCAGAGGCCTGGGTCAGGGGGTGGGGACACTTCAGAGGCCTGGGCTCCGGGGTGAGACACTTCAGAGGCCTGGGCTCCGGGGTGAGACACTTCAGAGGCCTGGGCTCCGGGGTGAGACACTTCAGAGGCCTGGGCTCCGGGGGTGAGACACTTCAGAGGCCTGGGCTCCGGGGGTGAGACACTTCAGAGGCCTGGGCTCCGGGGGTGAGACACTTCAGAGGCCTGGGCTCCGGGGGTGAGACACTTCAGAGGCCTGGGCTCCGGGGGTGAGACACTTCAGAGGCCTGGGCTCCGGGGTGAGAACACTTCAGAGGCCTGGGTCCGGGGTGAGACACTTCAGAGGCCTGGGCTCCGGGGTGAGACACTTCAGAGGTCTGGGCTCCGGGGTGAGACACTTCAGAGGCCTGGGCTCCGGGGTGAGACACTTCAGAGGCCTGGGTCAGGGGGTGGGACACTTCAGAGGCCTGGGCTCCGGGGTGAGACACTTCAGAGGCCTGGGCTCCGGGGGTGAGACACTTCAGAGGCCTGGGTCAGGGTGTGGGACACTTCAGAGGCCTGGGCTCCGGGGTGAGACACTTCAGAGGCCTGGGCTCCGGGGTGAGACACTTCAGAGGCCTGGGCTCCGGGGTGAGACACTTCAGAGGTCTGGCTCCGGGGGTGAGACACTTCAGAGGTCTGGGTCAGGGTGTGGGACACTTCAGAGGTCTGGGTCAGGGTGTGGGACACTTCAGAGGCCTGGGCTCCGGGGGTGAGACACTTCAGAGGCCTGGGCTCCGGGGGTGAGACACTTCAGAGGCCTGGGCTCCGGGGGTGAGACACTTCAGAGGTCTGGGTCAGGGTGTGGGACACTTCAGAGGTCTGGGCTCCGGGGGTGAGAACACTTCAGAGGCCTGGGCTCCGGGGGTGAGACACTTCAGAGGCCTGGGCTCCGGGGGTGAGACACTTCAGAGGTCTGGGCTCCGGGGTGAGACACTTCAGAGGTCTGGGTCAGGGTGTGAGACGCTTCAGAGGCCTGGGCTCCGGGGTGAGACACTTCAGAGGCCTGGGCTCCGGGGTGAGACACTTCAGAGGTCTGGGCTCCGGGGTGAGACACTTCAGAGGCCTGGGCTCCGGGGTGAGACACTTCAGAGGCCTGGGCTCCGGGGTGAGACACTTCAGAGGCCTGGGCTCCGGGGTGAGACACTTCAGAGGCCTGGGTCAGGGGGTGGGACACTTCAGAGGTCTGGGTCAGGGTGTGGGACACTTCAGAGGCCTGGGCTCCGGGGTGAGACACTTCAGAGGCCTGGGCTCCGGGGGTGAGACACTTCAGAGGCCTGGGCTCCGGTGTGAGACACTTCAGAGGCCTGGGTCAGGGGGTGAGACACTTCAGAGGCCTGGGCTCCGGTGTGAGACACTTCAGAGGCCTGGGTCAGGGGGTGAGACACTTCAGAGGTCTGGGCTCCGGGGTGAGACACTTCAGAGGCCTGGGCTCCGGGGGTGAGACACTTCAGAGGCCTGGGCTCCGGGGTGAGTCACTTCAGAGGCCTGGGCTCCGGGGTGAGACACTTCAGAGGCCTGGGCTCCGGGGTGAGACACTTCAGAGGTCTGGGTCAGGGTGTGGGACACTTCAGAGGCCTGGGTCAGGGTGTGGGACACTTCAGAGGCCTGGGCTCCGGGGTGAGACACTTCAGAGGCCTGGGTCAGGGTGTGGGATGAATGATCAATAATGTTATCCCTGTAACCATGTGTTCTTTGTCCCGATGGGCTCTCTTCGGTTGCCTTCTTGTTTCTAGCATGAATATTGCATTTCTTATTACCTCGCCCACGTGTTTTAAAACCACCAATAGCCTGATGTACTCGTACGTTCTGAACCCGCTGTTTTGTTGTTATGGAAAATGTAAAACATGATTGCTTTGTTATACCAACGAGGTTCCTACAACCATTTACTGCAATAAAAATATTCTTTAAAAAAAAGAACATTAGTTTCTTTCGGCCATTTTTGTAAAAGAGTTCTTGAGGTTTTTTCATATGTCTTTGAACCTGTGGGCCACCGTACCCCAGAGCTATAGAGACACTGCAGATCAAACTAACATTTAAAACTAAAAGCAGACAAGTTGCTGCTTATTGATAATGAAGTCATTATTTTATAAGTCTGAAAAGTGAATATTTCTTTACTAACTTTAAAGTATCTGAGTATATTTGAGTTGATGTCGTGATATAGGGATTTAAGAAACACTGATGGAGCTTTCCTTTCAGTTTAAAAAGCCAAACGGATGCCCAGTACCATGGCCCACAGCTCCAGAGGATCCAACACGTCAGGGACGAAGAAAGAAACGAAACAACGTTAAAATGAATCAACAGGAAGTCAGACAGTCGTTAAAAACGAGTTGTTTTTATAGCAATAATGCAAAGTCATATTCCCCTCATTATGATGCGACATCAGAACAACCGAACATTCAAATCAAATCATGCGTCTCCCCTTCAGGACGACAGCGGAAATAAAACAGACATTTCTAGCTGAACGTGTGGATTTCATCTCTGGGCATTCAGTGCTTCAAAGCTCATCCATTCAAGCATCCTCAGAGTCTCCGTCCACTGACAACATGCACCGTGTGGCCAGAAGCACGTGGACGCCACACTGCACTCTAAAGGATGCTCACTCGGTGACCTCGCTCAGCAGAAAGGGCTAAATAAATACATCTGATTCATCACTGCATGATCAACGGGAAGGAGGTCAGAGCCACCGAGCATCTCCTTCCTCTTCCTCTGGGGATGCTGCACGGCGTTAGGCTTTCAAAACATATCTGGTTAAGTGGAAACAAGTCAGACTTAAATCTCAGAATTACTGAAGCGAGGAATCTCAAACAAAATCATAATCATGTTGGTAATCTGCTTTTCTCTCCGTCCGTACTTTGTTTTATTAAAGTGAATATCTTTGGACATTTGAAGACATCACCACACACACACACACACACACACACACACACACACACACACACACACACACACACACACACACACACACACACACACACACACACACACACACACACACACACACACACACACACACACACACACACACACACACACACACACACACACACACACACACACACACACCCCACCCACCCAGCGGAACACTTAATAAAACATGAACTAAAAGCTGATCTTCAGATCGTTCTCTCCTCGTTGTTTCAGTAGAAAATAAAAAACCAAGTGACTTTTTTTTTTCACATTAAAAATAATTTCAAATCATGAGTCTGTTGGCTTCTCTGTAGACACTCACTCTCTCACTCCGTCACACACTCTCTCTCTCACTCCGTCACACACTCTCTCACTCCATCACACTCTCTCTCTCTTTCTCACTCCGTCACACACTCTCTCTCACTCCGTCACTCACTCTCTCACTCCATCACACACTCTCTCTCACTCCGTCACTCACTCTCTCTCACTCCGTCACTCACTCTCTCTCACTCCATCTCACTCTGTCACACACTCACTCCGTCACACACTCTCTCTCACTCCGTCACACACTCTCTCTCTCACTCCATCACACACTCTCTTTCTCACTCTCTCACACACACACTCTTTCTCACTCTCTCTCTCTCACTCCGTCACACTCTCTCTCTCACTCCGTCACTCTGTCACACTCTCACACTCCGTCACTCTCACTCCCTCTCACTCCGTCACACTCTCTCTCTCTCTCACACACACTCTTTCTCTCTCTCTCACTCCGTCACACTCACTCTCTCACTCCGTCACTCTCTCTCTCTCACTCCGTCACACTCTCTCTCACTCCGTCACACTCTCTCTCACTCACTCCGTCACACTCTCTCTCTCACACACACACTCTTTCTCTCTCTCTCTCTCACTCCGTCACACTCACTCCGTCACACACTGTCTCACACACACACTCTTTCTCTCTCTCTCTCTCTCTCTCTCACACTCCATCACACTCTCTCTCTCACTCCGTCACACACACTCTCTCTCTCTCACTCAGTCACACACACACACACACACACTCTCTCACTCTCTCTCTCAAAGGAAAATGGCGGCTGCCGTCGGGCAGCTAAGGCAGAAACCCCGCAGCAGCAGCGTCCTCTCAGCTGCTGCTCAGAGATTAATACTTAAAAATAGAAAAAAGTGACGTGTTTTTAATAAAAACTCTCCGCCTGGTTCTCGTTCTCAGCGTCAGTTAGAGACCGATGGGTCTCTGGGAGCTCAGTGGAACTCCACGAACTCCTCCAGGGTTCTGGGGATCTGGTTGCGGTACGTGATGCGATGCCTGCGCACCGCGCGCGCCGCCAGGCACTTCAGACTCATCTTCATCTGCGTCTTCAGCAGGATCTCCGACACGCCCGTGGTGCTTTTGTCCAGCGGCGTCTTTAAAGACAAAGTCGACTTTAGTGTCAAAATACAAGCAAGATCATTTCTGACGAGGATCAGAAGGAAACATTGGACAAGTCCCACGAGTGCCCTTTTCCACCCGGCTCCTTCTCCCGGGACACTGCCCGGTATATATATATATAGTGGGGCAAAAAAGTATTTAGTCAGCCACCAATTTTCATCCTAGGTATACATTAATGATTCAGAATTTATTTTTTAGAGAGAGAGAGAGAGAGAGAGAGAGAGAGAGAGAGAGAGAGAGAGAGAGAGAGCCGCTGTGAGGGACCGGAGAGCGGCGCAAAACACACCTTTAGACCCGACACATTTAGCTATGGCACAGTCGTATATATTATATACATTGAATTATTCAATTTGATAATATGTAATCAACTTAGGCATCCCATCCCATTTAAATAAATAATATACATATTCATAACTCATATTCGAATACCTGAGTAATTTAGAATATTCTATTACTCGTTCCCATCCTTAATATATATATATATATATAAATATACCTTCTTCTGCTTGTTGGTCATGTCGGTGTGCGCGCCCGCCTCCACCAGGCTGATGATGATGGCGTGCAGCGTGAGGAAGTCGCTGATTGGCCGGTTGTACTGAACGATGACGTGCAGCGGCGTGTTTCCCTCGTGGTCCACGGCGTTCACCGGCGCGCCGCAATCCAGCAGCAGCTTCGTGACCTGAGCGCTCGGGAAACTGCACACGTCGTTGGTGTGGAAGTCGTCCACCGGCGTGCTGGAGCTGATGGCGAGATGAAGCAAAGACGCGCCGTCACGGGAGCGCGGGTCCATCTGGATCAGGTCGTAGATGTGCTTGTTGATGCGCGCGCGATCCTGCTCGCCACAGGTGGTCTTCGTAGTAATGCAGACCAGGTACAGGAAGGTGAACACGTTGGACTCGTAGTTGTCCTGCGCCGACGGTAGTTCTGCCTCGGTGGCGGTTTCGACCCTCGCCATGCTGCGTTGGATCTCCAGCACGCTGCAACTCAACACCTGCTCCACGCTCGGCGCCACAACGCGCTCCTTCAGATGCACCATCTGCGAGAACACCTGGGCGAAGCGGAGCAGGTCTTTGTGCGTGTTGCGGTTGCCTTTCTGCCGCAACCTCAACGCGTGAAGCCACAGTTTGATGCACTGCTCGAACTCCATGTTGTCGGCGTAGACGGCGCCGCGGTAGATGATCGGATGAGACACGTCGATGTTATCGGAGCCGAGAACGCGCTCCCGTATCATCAAACCCTCCATGTGCAGCGCATCTCGATCCACCCTGATGGCTTCCAGATCCGACATCGTACGACACTCGGTTCGCCCGCCGTACGCCTCGATGGCAGGAAGAAGCTCCTTCGCGATAACGTTGTTTGGATGGCGATGCCTCTCCACCATCGCCATGTGCAGGTAGTGATACGTCCTCTGGATATCGTAGTTCTCGCGGTCGTTGGCAAAGGAAGCGCCGAGTAGCTCCAACGCTTCGATGCGACTCTTTGCATCGCAATCGGCGTGTTCCAGCAACAACTCCACGACCTCCGCTTTGCAACTTTCCGCCGCTACCTTCAGAGGAGTCATGCCGTGCCCGTTCACCACCATGTGGGCCTGGCATCGCACCAACTCCTTCACGATCTCGAGGTGCCCCGCTTCGGCCGCGAAATGCAAAGCGGTCGCCCCACAGTGCGCCTTGGCGTTGGGGTCGGCGCCGCGTTCAAGCAGGAACTGGACGACATCGGCGTGCCCTTTGTACGCGGCGATCATCAGGCAGGTGTTGTTGTACTTGTTGGTGATTCGGATGTCGGCGTCGTGCTCCACCAGGAAGCGCACGATGTCCAGGCGTCCGTCGAAGCAGGCGGCGCGTAGAGGCGTGGAGTTGGTGATGGTGGTGTGGTTCACGTTGGCGCGGTGGCTCAGGAGGAGGCGGACCACATCGAAGTGTCCGGCGCCCGCAGCGCACCACAAGGCCGTCGCTCCGTCGATCACGTAGCTGTTAGAGAGAGAAGAAGAGCGGGGACTCAGAACACAGAGAAGAAGAAGAGACCGTCTGATTGGTCTCTGGTTTTATTTAACATCTAAAGGAAGAATATTTAGTTTCCCTAAACCTTAATTGTGTTTATGATTCGTCTTGGTGGTTTGCAGGAACTCAGAAAACTGATTCATCTTCACAATATATAGAAATGTATTCATTGGGATGAACCCGAGATGCAGCATCTCGTTTCCGGGGTCCCGACTAGCAACAACGTACAGACGCACACAAAAAGACAAACCACGTACAGTCTGTTACGCGAAATGAAAACAGACAAAAGCAACCGTCTGATGTGCGTCTGATTTTAACATAAAACATCTAAAGGAAGAATATTTCTGTCTCGCTACACCTCAAGTGTTTGTTTGTTTACAAAAATACAGAAAAAATTACCAAAGAAATTGTATATTTTGGAAAAGCTCAAATCAAAGAATTATCACTAAACACAGAGGAAACTTTCTTTAGCCTGTCTCGTGACATCACAGAGAGGGTGTGTGTGTGTGTGTGTGTGTGTGTGTGTGTGTGTGTGTGTGTGTGTGTGTGTGTGTGTGTGTGAAGCAGGAAAAACCAGCTCTCAGTTTCAGTTCAGAGAGGAGAGACAGGTTTCTGACGCTCAGTAAACAAAACCTAACTCGGGGAAATATAAACCGTCAACACGTGACTTGTCTAAATGTTCTGAACACACTGATGCTTCTTCAGGAACAAAATCATTTCCTAAATTGGGATCAAATAAAGTGTTTATATAAAACGTATATTTCTTATATATAAAAATCATATGTATTTTTAACAATGGCTTTTGATGAAGTTTTAAGATTGAATCATTCACAAAATATGTTTAATTAAAACATGGCATTTTTTTATTTGTCTTTTAGTCTCTATTGGATTTTAATTTAAGTATCTGTTGTTATTTTAGTATTTGCATATCTGTTTTAATTGTGTTTTTAGTGTCTGCTTTAATTGATGTTAGTGTCTGTTGGATTTGAAATTCGTTTCATTTTTTTATCTAGAAGTGTGCAGTCTTTTTTGGAGAGGGTGAATCTTGTCTGTTAACATTTTTATTATTTAAATGTTCTCTTTAATCTGCTTTATTTTATCGTTTGTCTCTACATGTCATATGTTTACTCTCTTCTACATGAAGCCCTCACAAACAGGCACTGGTTAGACATGTTTTAACACAAAGTAGTCCCTCTCACCCGTCGAACCGCACGGTGCCGGTCTGCTCCGTGTTGACCCGGTAGTGATCCACCAGCAGCCGGACCACCTTGTCGTGTCCGTTCCGGGCCGCGATGATGAGCGGAGTGGACCTCTGGCCGGCCACCTGGGTCACATGGCTCAGCAGGAACCGCACCTCCTCCTCCGGGTGGTTGTGCAGCAGCGCGGCCAGCGTCAGGACCCGGCCTTCGCTGGCCGCCTTGAACACGTACCCGGCCAAAGGCTCCATGTGGACCCGGTACACAGCAGCCAGATCCCCGGTTCCAGCAGCAGCCTGATCCCCGTCCGCAGCGAGGAGCCTCCCATTAAAGAGTCCAAACCCGGCCCGGTGCACACATGAAAAATCCACCTTCTCCGTAATGCAAGGAAAAAAAAAAATTCGGGTTCGAGGGGCGTTTTTCCAACTCAAGTGTCCGATTCTAAGTGATCTTTTTCGGGTTGGTTTCCTCGAAGAGCCGCTGATAGCCGGTTAGCTTAGCGTGCTAACGTTAGCGAGCTAACAGACTAACAAACGGCCGCTTTTTGAACTCCACCGTTTGTTCGGAATCAAACTGACGCCGTGTTGTTGGTGGTAAAAGAGAGTCTCGTGGAGAAGTTTCTGGATTAAAACTCAACACGAAGGAAGATTTTAAACAAAAACAAGCTCTTTCACCTTCTGTGAAACTAGTCCTGTACCGGAAATTAACGTTCAACTTAAAAATAGCTCCGACGGGAACTGTCTCCGGATGATATAAGTTCCCTTAGACGGACTTCCTCTTCTGTTTAAAAACTACAAAAAACTGCAATGACTACAAAAGGTAAACAGAGGAATTACAATGCTGAAATAATGTTAGTAAAATAAATTACAAATATCTTAATTCAAACAATAGTAACACACAAAAGCGTTTAAATCGTCACTTTGAATGCAGAACTTTTGGTTAACTTACTAAAATCTGAACCAGACAAAATAACGAAATATTCTGACACTTTAAGAAGATTTTAAGACGAATTCTCCAATTAATATTAGCAGCATAAACATTACTTATGTCCTAAAGTAGTGCTTTTTTCCCGTAATAATAAAGTTAGACAGACAGCCCTTCAAAACGCCACCGTCTGTTCAGGTTAAACTGGAGCCGTGTTAAAGGAAGGAAAAGAGACTCTGCTGGAGATAAAAACTCAAAGAGTGGAAGATTTGAAACACACACGAGCTCTTTCACCTTCTGTGAAACTAGTGTTATATAGGAAGGTGCCGTTCAACTTAAAAATAGCTCCGACGGGATCTCACTCCAGATGATTTAAGTTCCCATACACGGACTTCCTCTGTGGGTTTTTTTAACAACACAGAACTTTATTGAACAGTGACAATGACTACAGAGGTGCACGATGGAATACAAATCCAGAAATAATAGTGTAGGGCCACATGAGAAAACATATTTTGGATGTCACAAAGGGTAAAGTGAGTTAATTTGTTTGTATGTACAACATTAACAAAGTACAATTACTTTAAAGGAAAACTTTAAAAATCGTATTTTTTTAATGCAGAACTTGAGTAAAAGTAGAAGTACTCAGATCTTGTTCTTGAGTAAAGTAGAAGTACTCAGATCTTGTACTTGAGTAAAAGTGGAAGTACTCAGATCTTGTACTTGAGTAAAAGTAGAAGTACTCAGATCTTGTACTTGAGTAAAAGTAGAAGTACTCAGATCTTGTACTTGAGTAAAAGTAGAAGTACTCAGATCTTGTTCTTGAGTAAAAGTGGAAGTACTCAGATCTTGTACTTGAGTAAAAGTAGAAGTACTCAGATCTTGTACTTGAGTAAAAGTAGAAGTACTCAGATCTTGTACTTGAGTAAAAGTAGAAGTACTCAGATCTTGTTCTTGAGTAAAAGTAGAAGTACTCAGATCTGGTACTTGAGTAAAAGTAGAAGTACTCAGATCTTGTACTTGAGTAAAAGTGGAAGTACTCAGATCTTGTACTTGAGTAAAAGTAGAAGTACTCAGATCTGGTACTTGAGTAAAAGTAGAAGTACTCAGATCTGGTACTTGAGTAAAAGTAGAAGTACTCAGATCTTGTACTTGAGTAAAAGTAGAAGTAGATCTTGTACTTGAGTAAAAGTAGAAGTACTCAGATCTAGTACTTGAGTAAAAGTAGAAGTAGATCTTGTACTTGAGTAAAAGTAGAAGTACTCAGATCTTGTACTTAAGTAAAAGTGGAAGTACTCAGGTCTTGTACTTGAGTAAAAGTAGAAGTACCAGAGTGTAGGAATACTCTGTTACAGTAAAAGTCCTGCATTCAAAATGTTCCTCAAGTGAAAGTAGAAAGTATTCTCATCAAAATATAGTGAAAGACAGTAAAAGTAGTCGTTGTGCAGATTGGTCCATTTCAGAATAATATATATATGTTTTTATAATGATTGATCATGAAAGCAGGGCCGCCCCTGGCCAACTTGGGGCCCCAAGCGACATTGTGAGATGAGGCCCCCCCCCAGTGGCGTAACACGTTTGCGATTGGCCCCGGTGCAAATATTTTTTGCCCCCCCCCCCAATTCAGCGTTGCTTGCTTTTTCTCTCTCTCTCTCTCTCTCTCTCTCTCTCTCTCTCTCTCTCTCTCTCTCTCTCTCTCTCTCTCTCTCTCTCTCTCTCTCTCTCTCTCTCTCTCTCTCTCCACTTTCAAAATCTATTTAAAACTCATAACAAACAAACAAAATACCCAAAGTTGTCTTGAAATTAACTAATTAAATATATTTTTTTTTTTTATAAACTTTTTTTTTTTTTTTTTTTGTTTGGCCCTCCGGCCCACACACAGCACCGGCCCACCGGGGAAACTCCCGGTATTCCCAATGGCCAGTCCGCCCCTGACTGAAGGTATGCATGTAGTGGAGGAAAAGTACACCATTTACCTCTGAACTGTAGGGTAGAAGTACACTGTAGCATAACATGGAAATACTCAAGTAAAGTACCTCAACAATGTACTTATATTACAGTACTTGAGTAAATGTATTTAGTTACTTAACACCTCAGTTGATGGATCTGTTAGGATGTTTTGCAGATTCCCTTAAATAAAGGTTTGAATGCAGGATGGTTTCAGGGATTGGATCATCCAGGTGTTCCTGATCAGTGAAACTCATCGTTTCCTGACTGTTAAACCAGATTAAATCTCTCCAGTAAAACATCGGGGGGTTTAAACAGATTATGGCTTTATCTGCACGCAGATTACCTGCAGTTGAATTGAGAGGAGGCTGTTTCTTATCATCAAACCATTCACTTTGTTGCAGGGACAACAGCTTCAGGCAGGAGGCGCTGGGAAGAAGAGGACTTATTAGCTAACTAGGATACATGATGGAGGAGAAGTGGAGGTCGTCCGGATCATCTCTGCTGACGACCTGATGTTTCTCTCGCTGCTTAAAGACTGTGATATTGTTTAAATCATATAATATGCAGTCGTTCCCCAGGAAGAGGAAGAACCCGGCTCTGCTGGCAGCGACGCTCACGGGCAGGTTTGTCAAACTTTATTTTCTTGAAGATTAATTTAAAATGTCTTCCTAGCTATTTTACTGTGCTTAAAAGTGTTGCTTACATTCAACTCGTGCCGCTGGCTCCCGTCTCTGAGCGGCGCCCTGCTGCCGTGTCTCTGCTGGTGTGTTGCGGGTGTTGGTGTGAATGTCCTGCTCACATACTGCATGCTGAATGAAAGTGAAAGCAGCAGCTGGACATTAGCACTCCTGCCTGGATGTGTGACTCAGAGGATCAGAGCAGATTAGCGCTGCAGGAAATCCACTTTCTCAGAGTTTAGGGGTTTTGGAGGCGACCATACGCCAGGTCGACTGCCTGCAGTACTCTCGGATGGAATTACACTTCGATCCAGACAGAAATATCTCACGACTTTGGGATGTGATGAAATGTTTTTACATTCAAGCAGCAACATCCAGGTCTGAAGCCAAAGTGCCTTAAACCCATCATTCTCTCAGATTGTGTAGAAGTCTATGAGAAATAAGCTCTCTCGATCTATCACCTCAGTAAACAGTTTCCTGATAAGTTTATGTCTTAATAATAAGTGTTCTTCAATACGGCTTGATGGCCATAACGTACATATTGGTCTCTTTCAGATTCAAAGTATGTGGGAGCTACCTCTGATTGACTGGTTGCTTCCACGCTGTCACAACTTTAACACTTTCACAGTTTATGTACGTTCAGACCTATGTTCTGTCTGTGCGCTGCGGCTAACCGGATAGCTAGCATCCTTTGTTAGCTGTTGGTGCCGTGGTTTGTGTGTGTCTCTCCCCCTCTCCCCCTGAGTGTCTCCCTCCAGGTGCTCCCGATCCCCCATCAGGGCCTCCACAAAGGACCTGAGGGAGGCTGCCGCTTCCTTCTCCTGTGAGCTGCATGGATGGCAGGGTGGTCTGTGCAGCAGTGTCGTATGTTGCTGTCTATGTTGGACGTGCAGCTTGTAGAAGTTCTGAGTAGTGTCTTGGTTTACTGTTGTCGCTTTCCTTTATGAGAAAGTTGTTTTGGTTTGTCGTGAGTTTGCATTTCGAATTGGCTGGTGAGCCCTCTTTACTTTCTTTGACTACTTCAAACATCACCTTGTGGCTTCACGGATCAGTTTCTCCTCGCCTTTTGTCTCTCCCGGTCAGGGCCGCCTTAATGCACGGGCTGACCTGGGCTGAAGCCCAGGGGCCTACGGAGATCAGGGGCCTATCATGAGCCAATAAAAAAGTTTAAAAAAAAAAAGTTTAATTACATTTTTTTTTTTATTATTAAAAACATTTAAATAAACAAAGTCTTGGCTTTCAGAATATGAAACTTTTATTTCCAAAATCACACGATAAATACATTTTTGAAGCTTGTAAAGGGAAGATGACAGCTCTCACTCGCCACTCACTCCCCCTCCCTCCGGCTGACATTATGAATGTAAGGCGTATAGTAATCACAGATAACACGGCAGGGTCCGTTACAGTTTGTTTTCATCTGTTTTCAAATAAACAAAGTCTTGGCTTTCAGAATATTAAACTTGTTTCGGCAAATTCAGATAATAAATACAACTTTGGCATAATTACAAGCGGAGAACGGAGTAACTTGACGTCACAGCAGGCACAACAACAGCCGGTGTTTCTCGAGAGTGTTTTCCCCGGGAAACAAACACAATACACACAAATGCAAAAATACACAAACACACACACGTATACACACACACACTCGCGAGCTTCCCCCAGACCAGTAAACCAAACGAAAATATCTTCCCTCCGTAGTATTTTGATCATTTGCTCTGCTAATCAATCAGATCGATGGATTCCAGAGATTTTTCTCAAAAATGATGACTGTCAGTGGGCACCACTTAACAGCCAATCAGAATGAGAATATGTTTCACATGTGACGTATTCAAATTGCGAGTGATTGAGTGACAGATGAAGGTTGTTTAGGAGAAAAAGTTTGAGAGTGGCGCTCGGAAAAGGAAATTGTTGAGGGAAAAGGAGTTTCGAGATAAGCAGCTATTACAAAAAATGCCGAAGCTTCCAGGTTATTTTAAACCTGTAGGCCAGGATGAGGAGGAAGGACAGATGAGTTCTGTACCGAGCGGCAGCGGTGCCGGCCGCGGGGCCTCGGAGCCAAGTAGGCCGTCTGGTTCTGATAGCGATGGAGTAGCGGGATAGGAAAAACAGACAGGAGGGACATTATCTGTTGGAGGAGATGGAGAGGACGACGAGGACTTGCTACGTGGAGGGGAGCCAACGGCAACCGGACAAATACATGAGGGAGGCCTGATACGTCACTCATCTGGAGGAGAGGACCAGGCGTGCGTAGAGCAGAGTGGAGAAGTGCGATCACAGAGCCTGCTGAGGCTATACATGACTTTGATTTGTTGTTTAAATAGGGGGCCTACAAAAACTATCAGCCCCAGGGCCTGATGGCAGGTTAAGGCGGGCCTGCTCCCAGTTATTTAATATGTTGTTACTTCCCTTTGTTCCCCTAGTCCAGAAGAACATAACATTATCTAACAGACAAATAGCTGACTTTAGTTTATCAACAGGAAATGATAGGGCTCTAAATCACCTCTGGATTGGTGTTCTCAGGTTAATCAATCAATCTGGCCCTAATGTACATTCCCAAAGATATTGAAGTTATTTTGTATATTTTGATTATGGTGTTTTTATCTTAAAGGTGGGGTAGGTAAGTTTGAGAAACCGGCTCGAGATCGCTAGAATTTGAAAATACACAACCGGAGAAAATCTGCCACTTCCTCACAGAGCCCCTCCCCCAACACACACGGACGCGCACATGACCAATGAGGGCACGAGATAAGTGTGTGCCCCGATGTAAGGCTGACAGGCAGGCAGGCCGTTGTACTTTTTACAGTATTACGGCTTCTACAGATGACATTTTTTTTATGGATTTGTTGTCAAAGTACTTCAGATATTCATTGCTATCGGGATGTTCAGAGCATTCAATGGAATATAACAAAAAGTGTATCTCGAGCCGGTTTCTGAAACTTACCGACCCCACCTTTAATGAATTTTATATAAAACAATATATTTTTGAGTGGGCTGTATCTGTCGAAAACTGCTGTCTGCTGTATGCACCTCCCTTACGAAATGAACTATAAATAAATTATAGTATTACTATAGTATACTATAAGAGTTGTCCTTTAGTAAGTTTGTATTTTTCACCAGCTATTATATTACTATAGTTTTTTTTTATCTCGAGCCGGTTTCTCAAACGTACCTACCCCACCTTTAATGCGTCTACATGTATAAATGTGTCTTGAGTGTGTATATATATTTATATGTATTGGGGATTGTGGGAAACGGTATTTCGATCCCTCTGTCTGAAAGATTGATAATAAAGTTGTCTTCATGGGGTTATATATGTCTCAATAATACTTGTGAACATAATGATTTGTAAATGTAAAACACCTTCCACAAATGCATTCAAACGATTTGTAAAGTCACAAAAAAAATTGCAAAAGTAAAACGGATCTGCAAATACGCAAAATGTTTTCACAAATAAAATAAAAAGATAATTATTTAACAAATAAACAAAGGAATGTATGAGTCTCTCTCTAACATTGACAACTTTCGATCAGGCATTTGTGAATCCATTTTGTATTTGTCGACCAGAAATATGTTTGTGGATCTCAAATCTCAGCTTGTGGATCTTTCTTTTACACACACAGAGTTTTGAGACGAAATTTCCGCCGGTCTCGGATAAAAACTACTCGTAAGTAACTCGGTTATTTTTTCCGAAACCACGTGAAGTCCTGTTGATCACTTCAATATTCACACACATATTATTGAGACATATATATATAACCCCATAAGACTTAAATATGCAAGGAACAGTCAGAGGTGATACAATCTGTCCTGTTCTGCAGCCGGGCGTCCGGTTCTGAAAAGGTTCTGCCGAGGCCTCGCTTCCAGCTGGACCTGTGGCTCGGCTTCATCCTCCACAGCTGGATCCTGGACGTGGGCCAGCCATTTGTCACGGTATCGGGATTATTAACACAATGTCCATTTCCTGTTTGACTGAATAACTGCACATCCTTTTAGAAGGTTAGGAGTGGTGCAATCCTAAAACCGTGCACGTGAAGTCATGTGACCGTGCTGTAGTTCCTTTATAGCCCAACATTAGCCTCCTTTAGCTTAGCTGTGGTGACGTGAAGTCATGTGACCGTGCTGTAGTTCCTTTATAGCCCAACATTAGCCACCTTTAGCTTAGCGGTGGTGACGTGAAGTCATGTGACCGTGCTGTAGTTCCTTTATAGCCCAACATTAGCCGCCTTTAGCTTAGCGGTGGTGACGTGAAGTCATGTGACCGTGCTGTAGTTCCTTTATAGCCCAACATTAGCCACCTTTAGCTTAGCGGTGGTGACGTGAAGTCATGTGACCGTGCTGTAGTTCCTTTATAGCCCAACATTAGCCGCCTTTAGCTTAGCGGTGGTGACGTGAAGTCATGTGACCGTGCTGTAGTTCCTTTATAGCCCAACATTAGCCCCCTTTAGCTTAGCGGTGGTGACGTGAAGTCATGTGACCGTGCTGTAGTTCCTTTATAGCCCAACATTAGCCACCTTTAGCTTAGCGGTGGTGACGTGAAGTCATGTGACCGTGCTGTAGTTCCTTTATAGCCCAACATTAGCCACCTTTAGCTTAGCGGTGGTGACGTGAAGTCATGTGACCGTGCTCTAGTTCCTTTATAGCCCAACATTAGCCTCCTTTAGCTTAGCTGTGGTGACGTGAAGTCATGTGACCGTGCTGTAGTTCCTTTATAGCCCAACATTAGCCACCTTTAGCTTAGCGGTGGTGACGTGAAGTCATGTGACCGTGCTGTAGTTCCTTTATAGCCCAACATTAGCCGCCTTTAGCTTAGCGGTGGTGACGTGAAGTCATGTGACCGTGCTGTAGTTCCTTTATAGCCCAACATTAGCCCCCTTTAGCTTAGCGGTGGTGACGTGAAGTCATGTGACCGTGCTGTAGTTCCTTTATAGCCCAACATTAGCCACCTTTAGCTTAGCGGTGGTGACGTGAAGTCATGTGACCGTGCTGTAGTTCCTTTATAGCCCAACATTAGCCTCCTTTAGCTTAGCTGTGGTGACGTGAAGTCATGTGACCGTGCTCTAGTTCCTTTATAGCCCAACATTAGCCTCCTTTAGCTTAGCTGTGGTGACGTGAAGTCATGTGACCGTGCTGTAGTTCCTTTATAGCCCAACATTAGCCACCTTTAGCTTAGCGGTGGTGACGTGAAGTCATGTGACCGTGCTGTAGTTCCTTTATAGCCCAACATTAGCCTCCTTTAGCTTAGCGGTGGTGACGTGAAGTCATGTGACCGTGCTGTAGTTCCTTTATAGTAAACTCAACATTAGATTCGTGGTTGTTTTGGAAAGAGCTTTGTCCATCATTTCCGCCTCACTAAATTGGCGTTGCTTTGGCTCATTTTTTTAACCTTCCTCTTGGATTCACGCTCACAATCCGGCGTCTTTCGCTACGTTTTTGTGGAACCTGAGGCCAAAATCGTCCCGTACTGCAAAATGAAATGAAAAAGAGAAAACCCATGCGAAAGGTCTTAAATCTGCCTGTTCAGTTATTCAGTTCAAGTAGATCTACTTTTTTAATTTGAGCTCAATCAGTTAAGATTGTCATCGCAGTTTGAAAATGTCATGAAAGAGGTTTTTTTTTACATCTCTAAATTAGAATCTGCTTCATCCCTCTATCCTGGGAGTTTTTCATTTCCACTAAACGTCCTTTTCTGAAATATCCTTCACAGTTTTATCTTGAGCAGCCTGACTTTAAACTGATAGGAATCTGAGTTGAGAGGTTTTTAGGGAGAATATAAACTTTGCTTTCTCTTGCAGCTCGTCCTCCCTGCAGATCTGTTTCCTCTCAACCGGCCCTCTGCTGCAGAATATCTCCACTTCCTGTTCAACATCTGCACACCGCTCATTCTGCTCAAAGTAACCCACACACAGTAAAACACAACATGGAGGCATTAAGCAGCAACTGAAGAGCCAACGATTTGAATTCTGAATTGTACTTTTGACAAAGTGTTTTAAAAGGTGGTGTTAGTACTTTTCTAAATACTTCATCCACAGAGTATTACAAACACAGTACATAACACAGAGTAATACACACAGAATAATACACACATAGTATTACACACTAATACACAAAAAGTATTACACACAGAATAATACACACTATTTAAGACAGAGTAGTACACACTAATACAACGTTATTTTTGCAGATGATTGAGCGGACCCCCCGGTCGTTGCCCCCCCTCGCCGTACACCTGGGTGTTATTGCTGTTGCCATGGGAACCAGCCTCCACCTGGTGACGGACGCCATCACGCGACGGCTCGTGCTGATTGCTACCAGCTGCACCTGTCCGTCAGAGATAACCCAATCATGGAGGAGCTCCGCCCCCCCGCCCTGGTTAGAATACATTAAAATTGATGATGTTTATTTATTTGTAATCATTTTCTAAACGAACATTGATTTATTTTATTTTCACAGATCGATGCTTTTGAGCTCCTCTGTTTCTTTGACAACACCATTGGTCATCTGATGTGGTGAGAAGCAGGAGAGGACTCTTTAAAGTAGAGACACTACATACTGATATACACCTGAACATCAGCAGGAGAGGACTCTTTAAAGTAGAGACACTACATACTGATATACACCTGAACATCAGCAGGAGAGGACTCTTTAAAGTAGAGACACTACATACTGATATACACCTGAACATCGAAGGAGAGGACTCTTTAAAGTAGAGACACTACAGACTGATATACACCTGAACATCAGCAGGAGAGGACTCTTTAAAGTAGAGACCCACATTCTGTGATTAATGATGTTTCACCTGCAGATCCATCAATATACTGCAGCATTGGTTCCCCTGATTATTCCTTCTGTCCTTTATCTGTGTCCTGCAGGTGTGTTCCCTTCTTCCTCGTCCTCTTCCTCTTCTTCAGTGGTTGTTTCCATCACAGGACACAGGAGGACAAGATGCCGACGACAGCCTGGATGCTGCTTTTACCAAGCGCTACTTACTACTGGTGAGACTGATTAAAATTAATTTGAGATTATTTGTTATTTTGCTTTTATAACATGTCTTCTTTTAAACGCTGCAAATACGAAACGCTACACAGCTGGAGACCAGGGGGACACTAAAGAGTGACGCACACAGCTGGGAGACCAGGGGACACTAAAGAGTGACGCACACAGCTGGAGACCAGGGGACACTAAAGAGTGACGCACACAGTTGGGGAGACCAGGGGACACTAAAGAGTGACACACACAGCTGGAGACCAGGGGACACTAAAGAGTGACGCACACAGCTGGGAGACCAGGGGACACTAAAGAGTGACGCACACAGCTGGGAAACCAGGGGACACTAAAGAGTGACGCACACAGCTGGGAAACCAGGGGACACTAAAGAGTGACGCAACACAGCTGGAGACCAGGGGACACTAAAGAGTGACACAACACAGCTGGAGACCAGGGGACACTAAAGAGTGACGCACACAGCTGGGAGACCAGGGGACACTAAAGAGTGACGCACACAGCTGGGAGACCAGGGGACACTAAAGAGTGACGCACACAGCTGGAGACCAGGGGACACTAAAGAGTGATGCACACAGCTGGGAGACCAGGGGACACTAAAGAGTGACGCACACAGCTGGAGACCAGGGGACACTAAAGAGTGACGCACACAGCTGGGAGACCAGGGGACACTAAAGAGTGACGCACACAGCTGGAGACCAGGGGACACTAAAGAGTGACGCACACAGTTGGGAGACCAGGGGACACTAAAGAGTGACACACACAGCTGGAGACCAGGGGACACTAAAGAGTGACGCACACAGCTGGGAGACCAGGGGACACTAAAGAGTGACGCACACAGCTGGGAAACCAGGGGACACTAAAGAGTGACGCACACAGCTGGGAAACCAGGGGACACTAAAGAGTGACGCACACAGCTGGGAGACCAGGGGACACTAAAGAGTGACGCACACAGCTGGGAGACCAGGGGACACTAAAGAGTGACGCACACAGCTGGAGACCAGGGGACACTAAAGAGTGATGCAACACAGCTGGGAGACCAGGGGACACTAAAGAGTGACGCACACAGCTGGGAGATCAGGGACACTAAAAAGTGACGCACACATCTGGGAGACCAGGGGACACTAAAGAGTGACGCACACAGCTGGAAACCAGGGGACACTAAAGAGTGACGCACACATCTGGGAGACCAGGGGACACTAAAGAGTGACGCACACAGCTGGGAAACCAGGGGACACTAAAAAGTGACGCACACAGCTGAGAGACCAGGGGACACTAAAGAGTGACGCACACAGCTGGGAGACCAGGGGACACTAAAAAGTTGACGCACACAGCTGGGAGACCAGGGGACACTAAAGAGTGACGCACACAGCTGAGAGACCAGGGGACACTAAAAAGTGACGCACACAGCTGGGAGACCAGGGACACTAAAGAGTGACGCACACAGCTGGAGACCAGGGGACACTAAAGAGTGACGCACACAGCTGGAGACCAGGGGACACTAAAAGAGTGATGCACACATCTGGGAGACCAGGGGACACTAAAGAGTGACGCACACAGCTGGGAGACCAGGGGGACACTAAAGAGTGACGCACACATTTATTAGATGTCTGTCCTGTCTCTGTCATAGTGTGTGTGTGTGTGAGTGTGTGTGTGTGTGTGTGTGTGTGTGTGTGGTGTTAGTAATAATTGATCAGCTGGCTCTCAGGTGTTCTCATCACGCTGACTCCTCTCAGGTTCCTGATGGCTGAGGGTCAGACCTTCATCCTCTTCATCTTCACTCTTCTTCGCCATGACGGCCACCGTGATGCACCAGAGGAGGCGGGGCTTAGTGCCGACGCCAACGGCCTCTTCATGCTCTACAGGTGCGCTGAGAGGTCTCCTGTCACGCAACATGCACTTTTCTGATGTCTTTAATGAACATGTGTCCCCGTGTGTCAGGAGACTCACAGAGAGGGTTCATAGTGATGTCACTATGTCACAGAAGTAAACAAAGGAGACGATTTCAACTCAAACCACTGAGGAGCTCCTCCTTCTAAATGTTAACTTTAAGGTACAATCACAGTAAATTAAGGCGGATGTGTGTGTGTGTGTGTGTGTGTGTGTGTGTGCGTGTGTGTGTGTGTGTGTGTGTTGTGTGTGTGTGTGTGTGTGTAGTTTCTCTGCAGCTCTGCTCCTGCTCCTGCTCTGGGTTTCCTGTCTGTGGAGCGATGGCGTTCTGAGGAGGAAACACCGCGGACTCATCTACATCCCCCAGCCTCGCGCCGTCTACACACTGCACACACAACACACACACACCTAGCAACACACACACACACACACACACACACACACACACACACACACACACACACAACACACGCACACACACACACACACACACACACACACACACACACACACACACACACACCTAACAAGAGACACACACACACACACACACACACACACACACACACACACACACACACACACACACACACACCTGAGTTCTCCTCGTTGATCCTCTGTGGTGTCGGGAGCTTTTCTTTCAGATGTATTTCATTAAAAGCTTGCATTATCCTCTCCTTGCTTTCTCTGTTTCTCTGAGTCCCACGTCCCGCCCCCTGTACACGCTGAGTTCATATATTATTGCAACCAACGACCTTCAAGTGGACCCATCGAGCTATATTTGAAACATACTTGTCGGGCCAAACCTCCATAAAACATGTCGGTGCAGGTTTTGTTAAATACCAAACAGATCCTGCATTTCAGCCTCGTTTCGCTCTACTTGCTCTGTTCCAGCCCTGTTTTTTGCAGGGGCTGATCGAGAGGCGAAGCCCCTCCCCTTCCGGGGGACCTCCAGGGACCTTATTTCTGAAAAAGTATGTATTGAAATCAATGGAGAGAGAAAGATCATCTTTCCATCCCGTTTGAATTGTGCCACGAATTACACACATGATGTTTGGCAATTTAAAAGATCATTTTGCCAGTAAAAAAAAAAAAAAAAGTGTCGTAAAACTGTGGATTTACACTTTGTGTGAAACGCTGAATGAAACGACTACTGTCAACAAAAAGGATTGACTACCCTCACTATCACCCTCTCAACCCTCACTATCACCCTCTCACCCTCTCTATCACCCTCACTACACCCTCACTAGCACCCTCTCACACCACTATCACCCTCTCACCCTCTATCACCCTCTCACCCTCACTATCACCCTCACTATCACCCTCACTATCACCCCTCACCCCTCACTATCAACCCTCTCACCCTCTCTATCACCCTCTCACCCTCACTATCACCCTCACTATCACCTCACTATCAACCTCCACCCACTATCACCCTCTCACCCTCACTATCACCCTCATCACCCTCACTATCACCCTCTCACCTCACCCTCCTATCACCCTCTCCACTCTCTATCACCCGCTCACCCTCACTACACCCTCACTATCACACTCACTATCACCCTCTCACCTCACACCCTCACTACACACCCACCCTCTCTATCACCCTCTCACCCTCACTATCACCCTCACTATCACCTCACTATCACCCTCACCCTCACTATCACCCTCTCACACCTCCTCTATCACCCTCTCACACCCTCACTATCACCCCTCACTATCACCCTCACTATCACCCTCTCACCCTCACGATCATCCCCCTCACTATCACCTCACTATCACCCGCTCACCCTCACTATCACCCTCTCACCCTCTCTATCACCCTCTCAACCCCACTCACCCCACTATCACCCACTATCACCCTCTCACCCCACTATCACCCTCTCACCCTCACTATCACCCTCTCACCCACTATCACCCTCACCCTCACTAGCACACCTCTCACCCTCACTATCACCCTCTCACCCTCTCTATCACCCTCTCACCCTCTCTATCACTCTCACCCTCACTATCACCCTCTCACCCTCACTATCACCCCTCTCACACCCTCTCCACCCGCATCACCCTCTCACTATCCCTCACTATCACCCTCACTATCACCCTCTCACCCTCACTATCACCCTCGTCACCCTCTCTATCACCCTCTCACCCTCACTATCACCCTCTCACCCTCACTATCACCCTCTCACCCTCATCACCCTCCTATCACCCTCTCACCCTCTCTATCACCCTCTCACCCCTCTATCACCCTCTCACCCTCACTATCACCCTCTCACCCTCACTACACCCTCTCACCCTCTCTATCACCCTCTCACCCTCACTATCACCCTCTCACCCTCACTATCACCTCTCAACCCTCACTATCACCCTCTCACCCTCACTATCACCTCGCACCCTCACTATCACCCCTCACCCACTCTCACACCCCTCTCAACCTTCTCTATCACACCCGCTCACCCGCACGAGCACCCTCTCACCCTCTCTATCACCCGCTCATATCACCCTCGCACCCTCACTAGCACCCGCTCTATCACCCTCTCACCCTCACTATCACCCTCACCCACTATCACCACTCTCAAATCACCCTCTCACCTCACTATCACCCTCTCACCACCCTCACTATCACCCGCTCACCCTCGATCACCCTCTCACATCACCTCTCACCCTCACTATCACCCTCTCACCCTCACCCTCATCACCCGCTCACACCCGCACTATCACCCACACTCTCACCCTCACGATCACCCTCTCACCCTCACTATCACCCCTCTCACCCTCACTATCACCCCGCACCCTACTATCACACCTCCTCACCCTCACTATCACCCTCCTCACCCTCTCTATCACCCTCGCACGATCACCCGCTCACCCCTCACTATCACCCTCTCACTCCTCTCTACACCCTCTCACTATCACCCTCTCACCCTCACTATCACCTCTCACCCTCACTATCACCCCCCACCCTCTCATCACCCGCTCACCCTCACTATCACACCACCCTCTCACCCCTCTCTCACCCTCTCACCCTCTCGATCAACCCTCTCACTATCACCCGCTCACCCTCACTATCACCCTCTCACCCTCACTATCACCCTCTCACCCTCACTATCACCCTCTCACCCTCTCACACATCACCCTCTCACTATCACCCGCTCACCCTCACTATCACCCTCTCACCCTCACTATCACCCTCTCACTATCACCTCTCATCCCCTCACTATCACCCTCTCACCCTCACTATCACCTCTACTATCACCTCTCACCCTCACTATCACCCTATCACCCTCACTATCACCACGTCCAGGAGAAACGTCCTGCAGAGCTGTCTTCCTTTGAGTCTCTCTGAACTGCCTGGTGTTTTTTAATGTTTATATGTCAGCCATTAGTGCAGACAGCGTGAAGTAGAAAAAGATCGCCGATGCTAATGTAGCGTTAGCGTTAGCATTTCTCCCCCGGGCTTAAATTGTGTATTATAGAACGATCACACAGGTGACAGTACTCTTCAAAGGGTTCACGAAATATGACTACTACTCTTCCTGTTCAACCATGTTGGGTTACTTGATGTCACTTATATTAAGGCTGATCCAAATGACAAGGCTGTAATGCTAACTAACGTGCTAGCTTACTAGCTAGGTAGCTAACTGATCAGCCACTCCTGGTCCTTTCATCAGACGGGAAGCGAAAGACGAGCAAGACCCGTTGCTGGTATGATAACAGCCTGTTAAGTTATCTGATCTTAGCCAGCGCCATATAGATAGATTCTATCTATACGGCGCTGATCTTAGCTATCTCTTACTGGAGGAGAAACAGTTATGACATCACTTACGCGACTCTGGGATTTGTAGTCTTTCTAGTTGCGTATTTTTCATAGTCTTATATTTCAACAGTTTTTACGACAAATTGTGATTTTTTTGACATGGAAATGATTTTTTAAGATTGACAAACATCATATGTGTAACTCATGGCACGATTCAAACGGGATCAAAAGATACGTTTTCTCTCTCCATTGACTTCAATGCATTATTATTCAGAAATAAGATCCCATGGACCGGAAGTAGATGGGCGGGACTTCGCCACTCTATTCTGTGAGAAGTCTTCTTCGCTGCTTTTGTGGCAGACTGCAGCGCCACTTACAGGCCTGGCATATGTACTACAGCGTCTCAAGCGCTTTCGAGTGGCAATGGCCGGCCGTGGCCCAACCTCTCATTCCCCTGATAGGTGGAGAGTTGACCATATAGGCGGAGCTCCTCGTTCCTGACGTCAGAGAATTTTCAAATCTGGATTCAGATCCGTTGCAAGCCCCGTTTTTAGAGATTTGGGTACGGAGGAAAAGAGAGGGTTGTGTTTTCTGACACTTGAGTTCCCTGGAACACCGGGGACACATGTTCATGTATACAAGACGTACAAGGTGCATTTTGCATGATAGGTCCCCTTTAAGGGATTCCCTAAAGTTAAGGTTTAAATTAAACTTCTAAAATAGAAAGATAGGATATTGATTTTGTGATAAAGTTTTAAGAACAAATAATGATTTCCTCTGGATCAATGTTTCAAAGGGGTCAGGAATCAGATAAACATCTTCCAGTTTGTATACATGGTGTAAAGGTCCAGCAGCATGGGACGTCTCTGCAGAGCTAGTGCATTAACTATGCAGACGTTTACATATTTCTCATTATGCTGGCAGGAGGATGAATTATTCATTGTGTGTGATTTGCGAGGTTAATGTCAACACATGTTTTTACGTGTTCTTAAAGATCAGTCTTTCTGTTTCAGAATATGATATTAAACATTCAATACATCCCATGACTTTCATCACGTGAACGCTGTCCCTGGTTCCCATTGACCTTCAGCAGTGTGTTTCTGCTGCTTTTCTGTACAGGTTTGTTATCGAACACATGCACGTCCCTGCTGGCCTGCATCAAACTGGACTACTGAAATGTGATGAGCTGCTGTGGAAGAGTTCACCTGAACTAACGGGGTTGTTCTCGACGAGGCACGGACCTGCTTTGTGTTTCTATCGGGGTTTAAAGGTTTGATGTGTTGGTCTCTGTGGTCCCTGAACGCATCATTAAGATGTTGTAGAGCAGGGGGGTCAAAATCAATGTCATCACGGCCACATTAGCATTATGTTGCACTCAAAGCGCCGGTGGTAACTGTTAAAGATTAATGTGTCTTTACTTAAGATATTTGACCTTTCGGCCTGTTGACATTTACGACGAACCCTAAATCTGATATCTGTCTTTAGGAACGGGAAGTCTCAGCTATTGCCGACATTATCAGTTTTATGACCGGTCAACTCTCGGTCACAGAGCCATAGAGTCAGATGAGCGATTCAGTGTCTCCAGGTGTTCACGGATACCTTCCCCCAATACGCTGAGTAGCTCTCGGTAAACTAGTTTAAAGGGTCTGCCGAGATGCGAGGCGGATCCGATTTGACATGGCAACCCACCGTGCAGTCAGAACCTTTGACTGCGTGACTTGTGTTTGACATCAGAACTCCTGCTCGTCCCGTGTCTCTCTGAGTCCTGGACTCTCCATTACTGCAGAAGTTTCCCTTACAGTAACTATATAAATATATAATATATATAAAGTAATGTATTATATTACATTATTGCCTCTGAATAGGATTATTATCGGATAGGACAATAACTTAGTAACTGACTACGTCTGAAAGCAGAAGTCCAGTAAAATAATTGCAAGTTTCTTCAGTGAGCATGTCACCAAACGAGATGCATTGTGGGACATGTAGTTTATGGCCAACGTGCTTGTTTGGTTCCTACCATCTTAATCTGTGGAGTGATTCGGCCCAAACTCAGACTATAAGCTGCTTCTAATAAACATATCAGAGAAACACGGACTGACCGAAACACGGACTGACCGAAACACGGACTGACCGAAACACCGACTGACTGAAACACGGACCTGACCGAAACACCGACTGACCGAAACACACCGACTGAAACGTGATTGGTAGACACAGATCGGATGTTGAAGTGTGAAATGGATGCAAGCTGAAATGGCTTTGCTATGGCCTATTTATTCTAACACTACCTTTCCTTTCCCACAGTGTTAATTGGTTCCTACAGATGTTGTGTGTTTTACTGAGGACGAGGAGCTGGTGGATAAGTACTGAGGAAACAACTTGTTAGGAGCGTTTGGATTTATCTTTGAGCCGTGAAGGGTCTTCTATCCCACGTCAGGATAAACCCCAAAAACATGCTTTCTAAAATAATAGACCGTATCAAGTGCTGTGTGCCTTTGAGCTAGCTCTGCGTTGTAACATGATACTTTCTGTACTTTCTGTACTTTCTGTCGGTAGCGCCCCACCTGGAGAAAGATGAAACAAGCCGCCACTATTAAAAACGTAAGGGTTCATTTCCACAGATGTATGACAGGGTGTTGCTCAGAAACCCCTGAAATCTTTCCTTAGTTAAGGGGAAATGTAAGGCTTTTAATTGCATGAAACAGGTTATGCAGTTGTGAAGTCGGACAGATATATTGGAGTTATTGGGCGATGTTTGTCCATTGCACGATTACACTTTATTCTAAGGGCCCCTAACTATCTTAAGTTAAGGTCTTTGTTGAACAGTTTAGGCTAACTTGGCTTTAATGGATTCTTAAGACCAAGATGAGCAGACATCTTTAGTTCTTGGCTCTGTTGTGATATGCTGTAATGTTCTATTTAAATCTGTGGAGTGATTCGGCCCAAAACTCAGACTATAAGCTGCATCGAGTAAACATATCAGAGAAACACGGACTGACCGATACACGGACTGACTGAAACACGGACTGACTGAAACACGGACTGACCGAAACACGGACTGACCGAAACACGGACTGACCGATACACGGACTGACCGAAACACCGACTGACCGAAACACGGACTGACCGAAAACACGGACTGACCGAAACACGGACTGACCGAAACACGGACTGACCGATACACGGACTGACCGAAACACGGACTGACCGAAACACGGACTGACCGAAACACGGACTGACCGATACACGGACTGACCGAAACACCGACTGACCGAAACACGGACTGACCGAAACACGGACTGACCGAAACACGGACTGACCGAAACACGGAATGACCGAAACACGGACTGATTGAAACACGGACTGACCGAAACACGGACTGACCGAAACACGGACTGACCGAAACACCGACTGACCGAAACACCGACTGACTGAAACACGGACTGACCGAAACACCGACTGACTGAAACACGGACTCACCGAAACACGGACTGAAACGTGATTGGTAGACACAGATCGGATGTTGAAGTGTGAAATGGATGCAAACTGAAATGGCTTTGCTATTAATTCCTCCATACATCCTTCATCCCTTCCTCCCTACATCCTTATCCCTTCCTTCCTACATCCTTCATCCCTTCCTCCCGACATCCTTCATCCCTTCCTTCCTACATCCTTCATCCTTCCTTCCTACATCCTTCATCCCTTCTCTCTCTCCACCTTCACCCTACAGATCATCTCCTGCCATTAACCCTTTAGCAACATATTGATGGTGCTGAAATGAAACTGCTGTTAAACTCCAGCAGTCGCACAAAAGAAACTAAAACATGAGTAAAATGAATATATGACAAACTGCTGCATTGTACTCTAAGTATTATGTGTACTATGTGTACTCTAAGTATCATGTGTACTATGTGTACTCTAAGTATTATGTGTACTATGTGTACTCTAAGTATTATGTGTACTATGTGTACTCTAAGTATCATGTGTACTATGTGTACTCTAAGTATTATGTGTACTATGTGTACTCTAAGTATCATGTGTACTATGTGTACTCTAAGTATTATGTGTACGATGTGTACTCTAAGTATTATGTGTTACTATGTGTACTCTAGTATTACGTGTATTGTGTGTACTCTAAGTATTATGTGTATTGTGTGTACTCTAAGTATTATGTGGTACTATGTGTACTCGAAGTATCATGTGTATTACATGTCCTCTAAGTATCATGTGTACTATGTGTACTCTAAGTATTATGTGTATTGTGTGTATTATGTTACACAGTTTCCTCTTCCATTACGATCCTCATCTTACAGCAGCCGGGATCAGTCCCCTGCAGCCAGAGATCACACCACACACACACACACACACACACACACCACACACACACACAACACACACACACACACACACACACACACACACACACACTCGCTGCAGCCACCATGGTGAGAGGATCACAGATTTTTCTCCCTACGTTCTCCGTCGTTCTTCTTCTCTCACGATGCTTCTCTGTTTTCATCACAGGCCAAGTTCCTGACTCAGGAGCAGATTGACGGTAAGACCCGGCAGTTAGTCACCAGCGTGTGGGGGGGGGCACACACACACACACACACACACACAAACACACACACCACACACACACACACACACACACACACACACACACACACACCACACACATTCAGGGGACTAACTATATCCATCTTTCCTAATGCATTGTGACTCTGCCACCCTGCTCGCAAGCTGTATCGTGTTAACAGTGATGTGATGGCTTGCTTTTTAACGTGATTGTAAATGAATAAAGTGACTTTGTGCCCTGATGATGTCACCTGGTCGCATGTGACCTGATGACGTCATCTGGTCGCATGTGCCCTGATGACGTCATCTGGTCGCATGTGACCTGATGACGTCACCTGGTCGCATGTGCCCTGATGACGTCAACTGGTCGCATGTGCCCTGATGACGTCACCTGGTCGCATGTGACCTGATGACGTCACCTGGTCGCATGTGACCTGATGACGTCACCTGGTCGCATGTGCCCTGATGACGTCACCTGGTCGCATGTGACCTGATGACGTCACCTGGTCGCATGTGACCTGATGACGTCACCTGGTTATGACGTCATCTGGTCGCATGAGACCTGATGACGTCATCTGGTCGCATGTGCCCTGATGATGTAATCTGGTCGCATGTGCCCTGATGACGTCATCTGGTCGCATGTGACCTGATGACGTCATCTGGTCGCATGTGCCCTGATGACGTCATCTGGTCGCATGTGCCCTGATGACGTCATCTGGTCGCATTTGCCCTGATGAGTCATCTGGTCGCATGTGACCTGATGACGTCATCTGGTCGCATGTGCCCTGATGACGTCATCTGGTCGCATGTGCCCTGATGATGTCACCTGGTCGCATGTGACCTGATGATGTCATCTGGTCGCACGTGACCTGATGATGTCATCTGGTCTCACGTGACCTGATGACGTCATCTGGTCGCATGTGATCCGTTATCCTGCCCACAGAGCAGATATGCATTGAGTTTCTAACAAAGAGCCTTTGTGAGGATCTGTTGATGAGAGTAAAGACAAAGCTCGACCCTAATGAGGACACGCTGTCTCTGAGGACACGCTGTCTCTGAGGACAGAGCGGTCATCGTGTTCAGAGCAGTTTAAACATGTTGGCATGTTTTATACACTCTTCTTTGTGTGCGTGTGTGTGTGTGTGTGCGTGTGTGTGTGTGTGTGTGTGTGTGTGTGTGTTGCAGAGTATAAGGAATGTTTCTCTCTGTACGACCGTCAGCGCCGGGGCAGGATTGAGGGGGGGGACCTGATCACAGTGATGCGATGCATCGGGTCGAGCCCCACCCCCGCTGAGGTGCGGAGACACCTGCTGAACCACTCAGGTGAGGAACACGTAAGCCCCGCCCCCAGGAACAGAGATGGCCAAAAGTACACACATCCTTGCCTCAAGTAGAAGTACAGATACTCGTGTTTAAAAATACTCTGGGTGAAAGTAGAAGTACTGACTAACTTCTTTCCTCAAGTCAAAGTAAACAGGCTTTGAAGTGTCCTTCAGTAAAAAGTACCCATAGCTAGCAGCTGCTTTAAAGAGTACCTGACCTCCCTTATATTAATAGAACAATAATGTCATTGTTAGCTAATGAATGTTTCCATGCTGACCAACGGCAAACATGACAACGTTTCCATTGGTCCCTCTTCTTTAGAGAAGACCAGGAAGTGATGGATACACGGATCGTGTTCCAAACCAATAGGCACGCAGTGATTCTGAAGAATAATGACCACGCACCAACACACATTCAGACTAAGGAACCAGCTGTTTGGGAAATGTGAGAAGTAGAAAGTACAGGTATTTGAGTTCAACATGAGAGAAGTAGAAGTACAGGTATTTGAGTTCAACATGTAAGAAGTAGAAAGTACAGGTATTTGAGTTCAACATGTAAGAAGTAGAAAGTACAGGTATTTGAGTTCAACATGAGAGAAGTAGAAAGTACAGGTATTTGAGTTCAACATGTAAGAAGTAGAAAGTACAGGTATTTGAGTTCACATGTAAGAAGTAGAAAGTACAGGTATTTGAGTTCAACATGGTAAGAAGTAGAAAGTACAGGTATTGGGTTTCAACATGTAAGAAGTAGAAAGTACAGGTATTTGAGTTCAACATGTAAGAAGTAGAAAGTACAGGTATTTGAGTTCAACATGTGAGAAGTAGAAAGTACAGGTATTTGAGTTCAACATGTAAGAAGTAGAAAGTACAGGTATTTGAGTTCAACATGTAAGAAGTAGAAAGTACAGGTATTTGTGTTCAACATGTCAGAAGTAGAAAGTACAGGTATTTGAGTTCAACATGTCAGAAGTAGAAAGTACAGGTATTTGGGTTCAACATGTAAGAAGTAGAAAGTACAGGTATTTGAGTTCAACATGTAAGAAGTAGGAACAGTTCACAGGTATTTTGGGTTCAACATGTAAGAAGTAGAAAGTACAGGTATTTGAGTTCAACATGTAAGAAGTAGAAATACAGGTATTTGAGTTCAACATGTGAGCAGTAGAAAGTACAGGTATTTGAGTTCAACATGTAAGAAGTAGAAAGTACAGGTATTTGAGTTCAACAGTGAGAAGTAGAAAGTACAGGTATTTGAGTCAACATGTAAGAAGTAGAAAGTACAGGTATTTGCGTTCAACATGTCAGAAGTAGAAAGTACAGGTATTTGAGTTCAACATGTGAGAAGTAGAAAGTACAGGTATTTGAGTTCAACATGTGAGAAGTAGAAAGTACAGGTATTTGAGTTCAACATGTGAGAAGTAGAAAGTACAAGGTATTTGAGTTCAACATGTGAGAAGTAGAAAGTACAGGTATTTGAGTTCAACATGTCAGAAGTAGAAAGTTACAGGTATTTGCGTTCAACATGTAAGAAGTAGAGAAGTACAGGTATTTGTGTTCAACATGTAAGAAGTAGAAGTACAGGTATTTGAGTTCAACATGTAAGAAGTAGAAAGTACAGGTATTTGAGTTCAACATGTCAGAAGTAGAAAGTACAGGTATTTGCGTTCAACATGTCAGAAGTAGAAAGTACAGGTATTTGCGTTCAACATGTGAGAAGTAGAAAGTACAGGTATTTGAGTTCAACATGTGAGAAGTAGAAAGTACAGGTATTTTGAGTTCAACATGTGAGAAGTAGAAAGTACAGGTATTTGAGTTCAACATGTGAGAAGTAGAAAGTACAGGTATTTGAGTTCAACATGTAAGAAGTAGAAAGTACAGGTATTTGCGTTCAACATGTAGAAGTAGAAAGTAAAGGTATTTTGAGTTCAACATGTAAGAAAGTAGAAAGTACAGGTATTTGTGTCCAACATGTTAAGAAGTAGAAAGTACAGATATTTGAGTTCAACATGTGAGAAGTAGAAAGTACAGGTATTGTGTTCAACATGTGAGAAGTAGAAAGTACAGGTATTTGTGTGTCAACATGTAAGAAGTAGAAAGTACAGGTATTTGTGTTCAACATGTAAGAAGTAGAAAGTACAGGTATTTTGTGTCAACATGTAAGAAGTAGAAAGTACAGGTATTTGAGTTCACAATGTGAGAAGTAGAAAGTACAGGTATTTGGGTTCAACATGTAAGAAGTAGAAAGTACAAGGTATTTGTGTTCAACATGTAAGAAGTAGAAAGTACAGGTATTTGAGTTCAACATGTCAGAAGTAGAAAGTACAGGTATTTGCGTTCAACATGTTCAGAAGTAGAAAGTACAGGTATTTGGGTTCAACATGTAAGAAAGTAAGAAAGTACAGGTATTTGAGTTCAACATCTAAGAAGTAGAAAGTACAGGTATTTGAGTTCAACATGTGAGAAGTAGAAAGTACAGGTATTTGAAGTTCAACATGTAAGAAGTAGAAAGTACAGGTATTTGTGTTCAAACATGTCAGAGAAGTAGAAAGTACAGGTATTTGAGTTCAACATGTCAGAAGTAGAAAGTACAGGTATTTGGGTTCAACATGTAGAAGTAGAAAGTACAGGTATTTGGAGTTCAACATGTAAGAAGTAGAAAGTACAGGTATTTGTGTTCAACATGTTCAAGTAGAAGTAGTATTGGTCAACATGTCGAAGTAGAAGTACAGGTATTTGAGTTCAACTGTCAGAAGTAGAAAGTACAGGTATTTGGTTCAACATGTAAGAAGTAGAAAGTACAGTAATTTGAGTTCAACATGTAAGAAAGTAGAAAGTACAGGTATTTGAGTTCAACATGTGAGAAGTAGAAAGTACAGGTATTTGAGTTCAACATGTAAGAAGTAGAAAAGTACAGGTATTTGCGTTCAACATGTCAGAAGTAGAAAGTACAGGTATTTGAGTTCAACATGTAAGAAGTAGAAAGTACAGGTATTTGAGTTCAACATGTGAGAAGTAGAAAGTACAGGTATTTGAGTTCAACATGTCAGAAGTAGAAAGTACAGGTATTTGCGTTCAACATTGTCAGAAGTTAGAAAGTACAGGTATTTGAGTTCAACATGTGAGAAAGTAGAAAGTACAGTATTTGAGTTTCAACATGTAAGAAGTAGAGAGTACAGGTATTTGTGTTTCAACATGTAAGAAGTAGAAAGTACAGGTATTTGGGTTCAACATGTAAGAAGTAGAAGTACAGGTTATTGAGGTTCAACATGTAAGAAGTAGAAAGTACAGGTATTGGGTTCAACATGTAAGAGTAGAAAGACAGGTATTTGGGTTCACATGAGAGTGAAAGTACAGGTATTTGAGTTTCAACATGTAAGAAGTAGAAAAGTACGGTATTTGGAGTTCAACATGTGAGAAGTGGAAAGTACAGGTATTTGAGTTCAACATGTGAGAAGTGGAAAGTACAGGTATTTGGGTTATTTAACATGTGAGAAGTCAAAGTCGTCAGAACAATAAGGAGTAAAGTACTGATACCAGAACGGCAGTATTGTACTCAATACCCCCTCCCCCCCCCCCACAGGTACACCTGTTTTGATCAGCTCTCGTTGAGTGAGTTGTGGTTTAAACCGTCTCCGTGTTTATCTGTCTTACTGCTGTTTGAACAACTCATTAGATTTCCTCTCACTGACGCAGCGTCCTCGTATCCTTTCACCTCAAGTCCTTTCCATGTTTCCGTCATGTCCTGTGTGCTGTGATGGAAACTTCTGGAGCGATGGAGACGAAACTCAGAGACGTGGGGAGAGTTTGGAACCTGCACTGTAACTATGCACGTATGACCAATAAAAGCCTTGAACCTTGAACGTAATAATCAACATCTTCATCAGCGAGACAAACAAACATGGACCCTGAATCTAACTACGCTTTTTTGTCGCTGCTTTTAATTGAACGATTCATATCTTAGACTGCACTGTAACTTTTATCCATCTGTTTTAATTTGATTAGCTTTTCTTTTTAATGACTGATTTTAAATGCCATTTTCTTAATGTCTTTCATTTTTTGTAAAGCACTTTGAATTGCCTTGTGTTGAAAGGTGCTGTATAAATAAACCTGCCTCGCCTAACAGCTGTTGTCCTTAGGAACGAGTGTGCGGCAGGGAAGCTGCTACGCTCCAGAAAAGAAGGGCCTCTAGAGCAGGGGTTCCCAACCTTTCTTCCCAAGAGCCCCCCCAAAAGACTCCTGTTGGAAGGGCCGCCCCCCCCCACACACGCTCACGGGGGGGGGGGGGCTACAACTACTGTCACAAACTGGATGAATGTGAAGTATTATGTTAAAGGAGGAGGATGAAAGCGTAATCAAGGAGCGCTATTGGAGAGACTTTGATGGTTATTGGACTCAGGATTCATTCACAAAGGGATTAAACTGTTTAAAACATGCCTCAAAGGAAGCCGGAATTTTGCCGATGTGTTTATGTGGATTCAAAAGTCGTAAATAATCTAAATGGAGGAGACCTGTGACAAATAATCCAACTGAGACCGGCAATGGACAACGACTACGTTTTAAAAATGCGCTTATCCAGAAAAGCCTGGTTTGGACACTTTACGGGCAGAAGGAACATTATATCAAAGAAATAATTATACATTTCTGTCTTTGTATGCCTTTAATACTAACTTGAATTTTTTATTCAAATGAATGAATGATTTATTTTTTATATTGTATTGTAATGAAGAGACAAGGCTTTAGTGACAATCATGTATTGAGTTACAATTATATGTAAAAAAAAAAAAAAAAAAAAGTCTAAATATGATATTTGGCCTCAAATCATCTGAGGCCTGGCGCCCCCCTGCGATCTTTGGCGCCCCCCCCGCGATCTTGGCGGCCCCCCAGGTTGGGAACCACTGCTCTAGATGTCTCTGAACAATACACTACCTCATGGCAGCGTGTAAAGTGGAAATCAACAATGATCCCAAGCTCCCGAGAGAGCTAGCAGCAACACACCATTTTCATTTCTTGTCAGCTTTACTTCAAGGGAATTTCATTGGGGTCGCTGCTTTTACTTGTGCTCAATATTTAATTTATTATATTTGTTATGGTTTATTGTTGTTCTGTAAAGCACTTTGGGCTGCTTTGTGTATGAACGGTGCTATACGTTACTGTTATTATTATTATGCCATGGGAAGAGAGACAGTGAAAGGAGAAAACGATTAACTGTGCCAAAGGTTGAATACTTTCAAATGATTCCCCAACCAGTGCAGTAATAATATCTGGATATCTTCCCCTGTCAGACGCAGGCTGGAGATCTGGACGTCTCCACCCTCCTCAGCGTGACGCTACTAATAACTGGTGTTGTTCTGTTTGTAAAGGGGACCCTCATATCCTTTGGTGGGGGCATCCCCTCCTCTAGGGGGGGCCTCACCTCCTCTAGGGGGTTCCGGGGGCATGCAACCACTGGGAAGCTGGAGGAGGTGAGGCCCCCCCTAGAGGAGGGGAGGCCCCCCTAGAGGATGTGAGGTCCCCCCCTAGAGGAGGTGAGGCCGGGGACCTCACCTCCTCTAGGGGGGAACCTCACATCCTCTAGGGGGGACCTCATATCCTTTGGTGGGGGACCTCACCTCCTCTAGGGGGGACCTCACATCCTCTAGGGGGGACCTCATATCCTTTGGTGGGGGACCTCACCTCCTCTAGGGGGGGACCTCACATCCGCTACGGGGGGACCTCATATCCTTTGGTGGGGGACCTCACATCCTCTAAGGGGGGGCCTCCCCTCCTCTAGGGGGGGCCTCACCTCCTCTAGGGGGTTCCGGGGGCATGCAGCACTGGAAGCTCTCAACACTCAGATGAAAGGGACCTCACATCCTTTGGTGGGGGGCTCCCCTCCTCTAGGGGGGTCCGGGGCATGCAGCACTGGGAAGCTCTCAACAACTCAGATGAAAGGGACCTCACATCCTTTGGTGGGGGGCCTCCCCTCCGCTAGGGGGGCCTCCCCTCCTCTAGGGGGGTCTGGGGGCATGCACCACTGGGAAGATGTTTTTTTAAATGTTGAAGTTAAATGCATCAATCTGGTGCACTTGAGAGCAAAATGAATGCATGGGCACAGCTCTCAACACTCAGATGAAAGGGAGCTGTATACCTTTCAATACAAATCTTTAGAATATGATCACAACCAACAACAAATCATTTAAATGTGTTTATTCTTATCTTATGTTACCTAGTTAGCATTCTTTCTTTTTATTTATGCATATTTTACTAATCACTCCCCTTTTAAACCGTTGCAAGAACGTGATTGGTCGATATTCATTGTGGGGGGTGGGGGGAGGAGGGGTGTTAGATAGATATAGAGTCGTACTAAGTAGATAGAGTTCGCTATGATTGAGGTTTCGTTTATGCATAGGGTAGATTATTTTAATTACATTTCCTTTTAAAAAAATTAAAATCGAGATGTTGGAGAAAGTTTTTTTTTTTTTCATTTTCAGGGGGGTCCTAACGCTTGGACCCCCCCCCCCCCTAGAACCACCCCTGCTCTTTCCCATGTTAGTCAATGGGAAAAAGTATTTATGGGCCCAGTGACGTCACGGACTGATACGGAAAGTGTAGTACCCGCAGTTTGGCCACTACGAATATCTTCCTCAGAGTCCCGGAGCACTTCCTGGGGCTTGGTTTCACCTCAATTATCTCCATTCCAGTAATCATATCCAGATATCTTCCCTCTCAGACGCAGCTGGAGATCTGGACTTCTCGTCCCTCCTCAGCGTGATGCACCGTCAGCAGCAGCAGGAGGCGCCGCAGAGAGAGATCCTGGAGGCTCTGAGGAGGAGTGAGGGGGGAGGAGGGGCTTCATGGAGGTCTCCCTGCTGAGGGGGAGACTCACAGGGCAGGGGGGAGAGACTCACACACAGAGAGGGTGAGGAACACACACACACACACACACACACACACACACACACACACACACACACACACACACACACACACACACACACACACACACACACACACACACACACACACTTGTTCCTGCATCTGAATCCCGGGTCAGGAACACCGTTTTAGATGTTGTTATTACTACATTTAATTTTAAAAAAAACCTCCAGTTTGGGTTTTACGTTTACACAGAAATCTCAGCAGCGTTTTAATGTTTTTAATGTTTTAATGTTGGAAGCAAGTGAGAAATCTGCCAATGAGGTGAACATATGTCAGTGTGTTTCCAGCTGTACAGATGTGTGTGTGTGTGTGTGTGTGGGTGTGTGTGTGGTGTGTGTGTGTGGTGTGTGTGTGTGCATGTGTGTGTGTGTGCGTGCGTGTGGTGTGTGCATGTGTGTATGTGTGCGTGCATGTGTGTGTGTCTGTGTGTGTCTGTGTGTGCGTGTGTGTGCGTGTGTGTGGGTGTGGTGTCTGTGTGTGTGTGTGTGCGTGGTGTGGGTGTGTGTGTGCGTGTGTGTGTCTGTGTGTGTGTGGGTGTGTGTGTGTGCGTGCGTGTGTATGTGTGTGTG
>JAMFTG010000099.1:122500-240000 GCA_023974075.1 Chaenocephalus aceratus | reverse complement strand
CTTATTTGTGTCCTCAATGAAGTGACTGGGCAGGCCAGTGGATACAGATTTATTTCCAATAACATTATTTAAGATTTTCCATGTGCCCTTGATATAATTTTTCTTTTCTTTTAACATATTATTATAATATTCTCTTTTTTGCTTGTCTCATTATAACTGTCAACTTATTTTTATATGCCTTGTATTGCATTTCAATTGCCTGTGTCCTACATTTTATGAAGTCTTTATAAAGGTTATTTTTCTTCTTGCAAGCATTTTGTAAGCCCTTGGTTATCCAAGGCTTTTGATGATAAGTACCTTTCTATGTACGGAGTACAGCGGGACAATGTTTGTCATACAGTGATATGTAGATGTTTAGGAAGGACTCATATGCAGCATTTACATCTTCTCCATAAACCCCTCTGCACTCTTCCTTTAAGAGGTCACTCCTAAATGTGTCTTTTGCTTCAGCAGTCCTTACCCGGACATATCTACTGCGAGTCTCTTCCTTCTTTTTCTTTAATTGCCAATCACACGCTACAAATACAGGTAAATGGTCGCTTATGTCATTTATTAGTAGCCCACTTTTAGCACTGTTTTCCATGACCTTTGTAAAGATATTGTCGATCAATGTTGCACAAGTTGATGTTATTCTACTGGGCTTAGTGATTAGGGGATAAAGCCCCCTGCTGTACAAAGCATCCAGGAAATCAGAAGTTGTTTTTTGTTTAGATACATTTAGAAGATCGATGTTAAAATCCCCACAAATAATACATGTTTTATTTTCATTTAGGCCGTCCATTAATACTCCTAAACTATCTTTAAAAAGCTCTACATTTGATCCTGGTGCTCGATATGCACAAGTCACAACACATGTCTCTTCCTTTCCATTTCAATTTCTATTGTTATGCATTCCATTAAATCATCATCACAATTGACATGTTTTCAACCAGTGTGCACTTTAGGACGCTGTCCACATAAAGAGCCACACCCCCTCCTCTCTTATTGGTTCCCATCCACCCATCCACCCATCCATCCATCCATCCACCCACCCATCCATCCACCCATCCACCCACCCATCCATCCACCCATCCCTCCACACCATTCACCCATCCAGCCATCCATCAACCCACCCACCCATCATCCACCCATCCATCCACCCATTCACCCATCCATCCATCCATCCACCCACCCATCCACCATCCATCCATCCATCCATCCATCCACCCAGCCATCCATCGACCCATCCATCCACCCATCCATCCATCCAGCCACCCCATCCATCCATCCACCCATCCATCCATCCATCCATCCATCATCCATCCATCCATCCACCCATCCACCACCCATCCATCCACCCATTCACCCATCCATCCATCCATCCATCGACCCCCATCCATCCATCCATCCACCATCCATCCATCCATCCATCCATCCATCCAACCACCCATCCATCCATCGACCCATCCATCCATCCATCCACACATCCATCCATCCATCCACACCACCCACCATCCATCCACCCATCCAGCCATCCATCCATCCACCCATCCAGCCACCATCATCAATCGACCCATCCATCCATCCATCATCCATCCACCATCCATCCACCCATCCATCCATCCATCCATCCATCCATCCACCCATCCATCCATCCACACACTCCATCCATCCATCCACCCATCCACCCATCCATCCATCCCATCCACCCATCCCCACACCATCCACCCACCCACCCCCCCACCCACATCCATCCATCCCATCCACCATCCACCCATCCATCCATCTACCACTCATCCATCCACCCATCCATCAATCCATCCATCCACCCACCCATCCATCCACCCATCCCCCATCCATCCATCCATCCATCCATCCATCCATCCATCCATCCACCATCCACCCATCCACCCATCCATCCATCCACCCATCCACCCATCCATCCATCCACCCATCCATCCATCCACACATCCATCCATCCACCCACCCATCCATCCACCCATCCATCCACCCATCCATCCATCCATCCATCCATCCATCCATCCATCCACCCATCCACCCACCCATCCATCCACCCATCCACCCATCCATCCATCCACCCACCCATCCATCCACCATCCATCCATCCACCCACCATCCATCCACCCATCCACCATCCATCCATCCACCATCATCCCCAATCCACCCATCCACCATCCATCCATCCATCCACCATCCCCCAACCCATCCACCCATCCATCCATCCATCCATCCATCCACCCATCCATCCATCCATCCACCCATCCACCCATCGACCCATCCATCCATCCATCCATCCATCCATCCATCCACCCATCCATCCACCCACCCATCCACCCATCCATCCATCCATCCATCCATCCACCATCCATCCATCCATCCACCCACCATCCATCCATCCATCCATCCATCCATCCATCCATCCATCCACATTTATGCAACAACATAAATAAAAGAGGACAAGTTGTTTCCTCCGCTCTACTTTAACTCGGTCTTAAACATCTGTGTGTCTTTGCTACTTTTATTATCCGAGCACATGAGAGGAGACATGTTCCTTCAGATAACGGATGTTCTCGACGACATGTTTGCTCTGCACACACAGTTTGGAGGATTTTATGAAGGGGAGGATTACTTCACCTGTCACTTCCTGTTAGTGAGGCGACGACACACTGCCTCGTCCTCTTTGATCCTAAATGATTCCTCTCTGAGGTCACTCTGACCTCATTACAGCTGATCTTCATCCACATTTCCTCATAAACTCAGATTATCCTTATTATGTATTATTTCTGAGGCTGAAACTCAACGCTCTCTGCTGGAAGGCATCAGCATCGAATCTGAGAAACTGTACCCTGACAGGAACCTCTGGATAAGGCATGTTTTTCCAATTGAATCACTAAAAAGTGACTATAATATAAACTCCTTTAAAGAAGTTCAGGATGAGGCTTGTTTTTCAAAATAAAAGCCCTATTAAGTCACTGTATACTTACAGGAAGCTCAGGGTGATGCACGTTTTATTTTGTAATAAAAGCCCCAGAAAGTTATTGTATCCTTACAATAAACCAAGGAGATGCTTGTTTTTCAAAATAAAAGCCCCTTAGAGGTACTCTATCCTTAAAATAAGCCCAGGATGTGGCTTGTTTTTCAAAATAAAAGCCCCTTAGAGGTACTCTATCCTTAAAAGAAGCCCAGGATGAGGCTTTTTTTTCAAAATAAAAGCCCCTTAGAGGTACTCTATCCTTAAAAGAAGCCCAGGATGAGGCTTGTTTTTCAAAAGAAAAGCCCCTTAGAGGTACTCTATCCTTAAAAGAAGCCCAGGATGAGGCTTGTTTTCAAAATAAAAGCCCCTTAGAGGTACTCTATCCTTAAAAGAAGGCCCAGGATGAGGCTTGTTTTTCAAAATAAAAGCCCCTTAGAGGTACTCTATCCTTAAAAGAAGCCCAGGAGGAGGCTTGTTTTTCAAAATAAAAGCCCCTTAGAGGTACTCTATCCTTAAAAGAAGCCCAGGATGAGGCTTTTTTTTCAAAATAAAAGCCCCTTAGAGGTACTCTATCCTTAAAAGAAGCCCAGGATGAGGCTGTTTTTCAAAATAAAAGCCCCTTAGAGGTACTCTATCCTTAAAAGAAGCCCAGGATGAGGCTTGTTTTTCAAAATAAAAGCCCCTTAGAGGTACTCTATCCTTAAAGAAAGCCCAGGATGAGGCTTGTTTTTCAAAATAAAAGCCCCTTAGAGGTACTCTATCCTTAAAAGAAGCCCAGGATGAGGCTTGTTTTTCAAATTAAAAGCCCTTAGAGGTACTCTATCCTTAAAAGAAGCCCAGGATGAGGCTTGTTTTTTCAAAATAAAGCCCTTAGAGGTACTCTATCCTTAAAAGAAGCCCAGGATGAGGCTTGTTTTTCAAATAAAGCCCCTTAGAGGTACTCTATCCTTAAAAGAAGCCCAGGATGAGGCTTGTTTTTCAAAATAAAAGCCCTTAGAGGTACTCTATCCTTAAAAGAAGCCCAGGATGAGGCTTTTTTTTCAAAATAAAAGCCCCTTAGAGGTACTCTATCCTTAAAAGAAGCCCAGGAAGATGCTTGTTTTTCAAAATAAAAGCCCCTTAGAGGTACTCTATCCTTAAAATAAGCCCAGGATGAGGCTGTTTTTTCAAAATAAAAGCCCCTTAGAGGTACTCTATCCTTAAAAGAAGCCCAGGAGGAGGCTTGTTTTTTCAAAATAAAAGCCCCTTACAGGTACTCTATCCTTAAAAGAAGCCCAGGATGAGGCTTTTTTTTCAAAATAAAAGCCCCTTAGAGGTACTCTATCCTTAAAAGAAGCCCAGGATGAGGCTTGTTTTTCAAAATAAAAGCCCCTTAGAGGTACTCTATCCTTAAAAGAAGCCCAGGATGAGGCTTGTTTTTCAAAATAAAAGCCCCTTAGAGGTACTCTATCCTTAAAAGAAGCCCAGGATGAGGCTTGTTTTTTCAAAATAAAAGCCCTTTAGAGGTACTCTATCCTTAAAAGAAGCCCAGGATGAGGCTTGTTTTTCAAATTAAAAGCCCCTTAGAGGTACTCTATCCTTAAAAGAAGCCCAGGATGAGGCTTGTTTTTCAAAATAAAAGCCCCTTAGAGGTACTCTATCCTTAAAAGAAGCCCAGGATGAGGCTTGTTTTTCAAAATAAAAGCCCCTTAGAGGTACTCTATCCTTAAAAGAAGCCCAGGATGAGGCTTTTTTTTCAAAATAAAAGCCCCTTAGAGGTACTCTATCCTTAAAAGAAGCCCAGGATGAGGCTTGTTTTTCAAAAGAAAAGCCCCTTAGAGGTACTCTATCCTTAAAAGAAGCCTAGGATGAGGCTTTTTTCAAAATAAAAGCCCCATAGAGTTAATAAATCCATTGAAGAAGCTAAGATAGATAAAGCTTTATTGTCTCCCTTAGGAGAAATGTGTCTTGGGCATCGAGATAATACACATACAACATTCAGGTCAATCAGTCATAGATACAGAACAGAGATCACATGGCAAGGAAACAAACAAGAAACATACAGGGACAGCACTTTCCCTCTTGCACCTATGCATGGTGTCCGTCAGATTGCACATATCCCTATTGTGTCCATACCTATTACACATAATGCACTTCCCCTATTTAACCTTCTCGATTGCACAACCCACACTGTAAACATTGCACCTCCCAACAACTCCTAACACAGTTGTTCCTGACTGTTCAGCAGCTTGAGTGACAGCGGAACAAAGGAAAACTTATACCTGTTCGATCTACAGTTTGGTAATCTAAACCTTCTGCCCGAGGAACTCAAACTCTCTACACAGGACGTGTTTGGGGTCGCATGGGATTTGACGGCCTTGCTCTCTCACCATCTCCTCAGATACCTCCTGAAGAGAGGACGGTGGAAGCACGCCAATTATTTGTCCAGCCCTTTTTATCAGGCTCTGGAGTTGTGATTTAGATTCAACTGACAAGTTACCAAACCATGTTGTGTTGCCATAACGGATAATAGACTCTGCCCTGTAGAACATTAACGTGCACCCACTCCATGAACCCTGAGCCCACGCAGGAATGCAGGCGCTGGCTTATCTCTGAGCGACCTGATGCACCTGACGGGCCCGGCCGAACTGAGCATCAAACTAAATCCCCAAATATCTAAAACGTGAAACCTGCTCAACTCCCTCCCCGTGGATCAGGACGGGGCTGTGATCGCCTGCTGACTTGGGGTCAAAGGTCACTTCCTTTGTGTTTTTAACATGTAACACCAGGTTGTGCGCCTCACGCCACTTCACGACCTCTTCAATCTCTATATTTATATATATATATATATTCTATGTTTATACATAGAAATATCCGAGTCTCTCGTCAGTAGACTCAGTGTGGCTGTGTCACCAGAGCTTCATGATGTGGGTGTGTGTGCGCTGACTCCTACACTCATGTGTGTAGAGTGTGAAGAGAAGAAGAGAGCTAATCTCGCAGCCTTGTGGTGCCCCTGTGCTTATGACCTGTGTGTCAGAGGGTCGAGTTCACTTTCACCTGAGCTGTCTCTCAGTTAGGAAGGAGTGGTACCATCTAAGGGTTCACCTCCATCTGCTTGAGCTTCTTTAACATCCTTTGGGGAGGAATAGTATTACAAGCTGAGCTAAAGTCCAGGACATTAATCGAGCATAAGCTAAAGGATGTTCCAGGTGTTTTAGAATAAAGTGAGTGGTAGGGGTCAGAGCCTCATCTGTACCTCCACAAACTGGTAGGGGTCCAAGAGGTGTTGCACCTCAGTTCGCAAGTTCCCTACAATGATCCGTTCTAGCGACTTCATAACTATCGAGGTCAAAGCCACTGGTCTGAAGTCGTTGTTGTCATGGTTTCTTTGCAACTGGTATGATGACAGCTTTCTTCCATATGTGAGGGATGCTCCCCGAGTCAGCAGCGAGCTGGAGTAATGGACTCCAGGCAGGGGTGAGCTCGTCTGCAAGCGTTTTCAGCAGGAGGGCCGAAATACCGTCCGGCCCACCGGCCTTCTGAGTATGCAGTTGTTTGAAAACCCCGGCCTCAGCACTATCGTCCGTTATTCTTCTTCTATTGTGTATGGGTCACAGGTTAAAGATGTTGACAAGTTATTACATGCATCAGTGTTAGAAGCAGAATTAATATCAACACGTTGGTAGAAGTTGCTGAGCTCATCAGAACATGCATCTCCCTCGTGCCGGAGTTCAGATTTGTCTTTCCCAGAGTCCCAGAAAGCCTCTCGGACACTCGGACTATGTTGCTCTCGGGCTTCTTTAAGTTCCCCGTTAGTTCTCTTTGAGCTGATCTCAGTTGTATTGCATCGTTCACTACATACACTGTTTAATATCCGAGGAGATGTCGTCTTTATTGTTTGGATATATCCTGATGGTCTTTTTTGGCACAACAGTATCGACACAAAAATGAATGTCGTCTGTGATGGTCTCAGCGATGGTATCGGTGTCATTGTCCTGGTAGAATACTTCCCAGTCTGTGGCCAGGAAGCAGCCACTTAGCTTTCCTTTATGCTCATCCTGCCATAGACTGACAGCTTTACTTCTCTTGATGGCAGCCTTAAAGGTGGGGATTAGCTGGACGGTGTTATGGTCAGAATTTGAAAGGGGGGGTCTAATCCGAGCAGCATACGCATCTTTGATGTTGCCATAACATTTGTGCAGTATGTTATTTTTCCGGGTGCCATTTTTATTTATTTTTAAGCTCTAGGTGATGCTTGTTTTTCAAATAAAAGCCCTTAAAGTTATTGCATCCTTTCAAAAAGCTCAGGTTGAGGCTTGTTTTTCAAAATAAAAGCCCCAGAGACTTACGTACTCTTACAAAAACTTTGAGATGAGTCTTATTTTTCAAAATAAAAGCCCTTAAAGTTATTGCATCCTTTCAAAAGCTCAGGTTGAGGCTTGTTTTTCAAAATAAAAGCCCCAGAGACTTACGTACTCTTACAAAAACTTTGAGATTAGTCTTATTTTTCAAAATAAAAGCCCTTAAAGTTATTGCATCCTTTCAAGAAGCTCAGGTTGAGGCTTGTTTTTCAAAATAAAAGCCCCAGAGACTTACGTACTCTTACAAAAACTTTGAGATGAGGCTTGTTTTTCAAAATAAAAGCCCCAGAGACCTACGTACTCTTACAAAAACTTTGAGATGAGTCTTATTTTTCAAAATAAAAGCCCTTAAAGTTATTGCATCCTTTCAAGAAGCTCAGGTTGAGGCTTGTTTTTCAAAATAAAAGCCCCAGAGACTTACGTACTCTTACAAAAACTTTGAAATGAGTCTTATTTTTCAAAATAAAATGCCTTAAAGTTATTGCATCCTTTCAAAAAGCTCAGGTTGAGGCTTGTTTTTCAAAATAAAAGCCCCAGAGACTTAATACATCCTTTGCAGAAGCTTCAGGTGATATCTGTTTTTCAAAATGAAAGCTCCAGAAAGAAACAAAGCTGCTGCTATCATTACTGATTCTGATTCTGATTTACTTAGCTTTAGTTTTAGCGTCGGGATCGACATCAATTTCAATCAGTGGGATTTTGTTGGTGGGGATTTTCTGCTGTGTTTTTCTCCTATTTGTTTCTGCCTGATTGTTCTCGGTCTGATTAACTGAGAGCGTTGAGAGGTTGTTGTTCTTCCCACAGTCACTTCACGACTTCCAGATGAGATAACACACAGTAAACATCGAGTTTCTCTGCTGCATCAAACCCGGTCAACTTTTTGTTTTGGTAAACTTTTTTTTTCGGTAAATTCTTTTTTGTTGGTAATTTGTTTTCACCATTTACCTTTTGTGTCAACAACTTCTACCTGTTCTGTTGCCAACACTTTTTTTTGTCATCAATTGTGTTCCTCTTTTGTCACCAACTTGACCAATAACCAGCACGTTTCTCCTCATGGAAGAGATTCGGTCCGTTGCAGCGTGATGGCACCTGTCGGCCACCGTATAATACATTTAGTATTCGTATGAACCATGCTGAAAGAGGCACGAGGCAGCGGATCATATTTGGACCTGTGTTGGAGGAGCTGCTGTGTCTCCATCCAGCGGTGAAGTGCATCTCAGTGAGTCACATGTAGAGGCTGGGGGTGAAATACTCTCCCCTCTTATATTGTGTGTTAAAGTTAATTATCAGCACAAGTCCACAGAGCATTATACAGCACATTCATCCTGAGTCATGCTGATGAGATGTATCACTGGAAGGCACTTAATACATTACCTGGATTGGCTTTGTGAGTGATGGAAATAACAGATTCATAATTCAGCTGTAATCCCAGAACTGTTTTCCTGAGATAAAAGCAATTCCTCCTGAGGAAGAAGTGTATTTTCAAAATAAAAGTCCCTTAGAGTTGCTGTATCCTTAGAAGAAGCCCATGATCAGAATCAGAATCAGCTTTATTGCCAGGTAGGTTCGCACATATAGGAATTTGACTTGATGTCATCAACAGGATGAATACGTTTAGATTGATGCTTGTTTTTCAAAATAAAAGCCCCATTAGAGTTACCGTATCCCTAGGAAGCTCAGGTTGAGGCTTGTTTTCAAAATAAAAGCCCCATTAGAGTTACCGTATCCTTAGGAAGCTTAGGTTGAGGCTTGTTTTTCAAAATAAAAGCCCCATTAGAGTTACCGTATCCTTAGGAAGCTCAGGTTGAGGCTTGTTTTTCAAGATAAAAGCTCCATTAGAGTTACTGTATCCTTAGGAAGCTCAGGTTGAGGCTTGTTTTTCAAAATAAAAGCCCCATTAGAGTTACCGTATCCTTAGGAAGCTCAGGTTGAGGCTTGTTTTCAAAATAAAAGCCCCATTAGAGTTACCGTATCCTTAGGAAGCTCAGGTTGAGGCTTGTTTTCAAAATAAAAGCCCCATTAGAGTTACCGTATCCTTAGGAAGCTCAGGTTGAGGCTTGTTCTTCAAGATAAAAGCCCCATTAGAGTTACCGTATCCTTAGGAAGCTGAGGTTGAGGCTTGTTTTTTCAAAATAAAAGCCCCATTAGAGTTACCGTATCCTTAGGAAGCTCAGGTTGAGGCTTGTTTTTCAAGATAAAAGCCCCAGAAAGAACGATTCCTCCTGCTCTCCATAATGAATGCCTCTCTGTGTAGCCACTCAGCAGAATCAATTTACTGAGAACACAAGGGACTGAACTTCGTTAATAGAAATAAAGGTCATTTTAACTAATTATCACAAAACAAAAAGTAAAACATAAATGTCGACTCAATTCTCTTAATGTATCCCGATATCACACGTTTGCCTCGAGGAGCTTTAAATGTCATCTGCAGATATTTGGTCATAAACAAAATCCTAAGTAGAGCTGATTATCGCACTTCTTATAGATAAGGTCTGCGGTTAACACAAGCTGAAGAGATGATAACGTTTTATTCTACGTCACTAAATACCCCACAGGGTAAAAAACAGAGGTTGATAACAAGTGACTCCCCAGCTAGACAGTTTGGTTCTCAAACATTTGAGAATGTTACCATCGGCGGCGCGTGAGGCTCAGGTTTGGGAAGGCGTCTATAAAGAGATCAACTCAGTGAAAGCACCGCCTGCTGACCGATCAGAGCTCCCCCCTCGATTCCACCGGGTCCGTCTGCGCCGTGTTACGGCTGCGCCGCGTTGCGGCTGCGCCGCGGTTTTGGTCCGGCCTCCACCGGCGTCATTCACTACCGGGCGCGTTTCAGAAGCATTTCAGAAGCGGAGCATCTTGCCTGCCGGCTCGCAGTTTCAGTTGATTTGGGCATATTTCCTGGACAGGCTACTTCGTGCAGACAAAGTTAATAATAACTGTAATATCCCAGTTATAAACGACATGACTCAAAGATGTGTTGCTGTATTTTAGTGGTACAAAAATGCATTCATCGTCATCATAATTATTCTATATATATAATGTACACAGTGCCTGTAAAGACTTGAAAGACTACAGAGGGATAGGGTCTGCAACATTAGTTTGTGTGTGTATATATATATAGGCCTCTGCTATATGCTCTGACCGTTCCACTTCCTGCATGCCCGACCTTACGTTACTGCTGCGCTGCGTGAGAAATAGGATTCATCCTAATGTTAGAGGAGCCCTGCGCCGAGGCGCTCCTGGGACGCTCCTGAGCCATAACGCGCCGCGTGTGGAATCTATCAAGTCATATTACAGGATAAAGGAAATACAGTTTAAACTGTCGTATGCAGAGAAGACGCCGACGTGTCACACTTATCATTCATATCACACTGATATCTAGGGATGTAACGATACCAAAAACTTGCGATACGATAATATCGCGATAACAAGTCCACGGTACGGTATTTTTCGCCATATTGAATAATAAAGAAGAAAGAAAAAACAAATTCAAATTTTTTTTCAATACATTTTTTTTTTACTCGGAAAATGTTTCTTTATTACATAATAAATCTGATTTGTACAGAATTTTAGTGGGATAGCAGTATTTTAAAGTGTCAAACACAAAGTGACAGTAACAAGAAAACCAGTGTTTTTGTACCTTCTAGTACTACCAAAGAAAGTAGGCATTTTCTTTGTGCCACAAATAAACAAGGACATTTAATAATCAGACCCTGCAATAAAATAAATCAAGTTTCACTTTAGTTTTTCAAGTATCTCAACTCAAACTCACGAGTCACTCACTCGGCATCATCAGACAGGTTTTTAGGAATATGAGCATGTCCACATTTCCAGGTATTTATAAGCTGGGATGTTTGGGCGTTTACAAAATCCCCTGCTCTGGAAAAGACTCTCTCGCTTGGTACTGATGTTGCTGGTACTGATGTTGCTGGTACTGATGTTGCTGGTACTGATGTTGCTGGTACTGATGTTGCCGGGACAGCAGTCGTCGCGTTAACCGAATATTTTATTTATCAATGACGGAAAAATCTGAAAGCAGTCTGTCATTTTGACAGATTAGAACAAACTCGGAACAGCGCCAGCGTCTCCCCGCAGCGAGGCTCTGGTGTTTTGCCGTGTTATGCATGCCCTTGTTTAGAGTGGGTGAGGTCCTGATAATTTATTCCGGTAAATTACTCTGACCTACTAAGTGACCTGACCAAAGTTACTGAGTCTATGTAAGTTTACTGCTTGGCTCAGATCCACCAACGTCAGCAAGATCTCACCTCAACTGACTCCTGAAGAACCAGGTTCAATGAACTGCTGTTTTTATTCAGACAACTCTTTTTAATGTGTTGAAGCGATCCCGAAGGACTTTGATATCTCAATCTCAATCTTTATTTATTTATATAGCACATTTAAAACAACCTTCGGCTGACCAAAGTGCTGTACAGGGCAGGCAGTAACTACAATAGTGAATAACCCAATGGGAGTACGATAATAAAAACAATTAAAAACATAATAAAAAGCACAATAACTAGAAACATATACAAAATAAATAAATAAAAAACACATACAAATATAAAAATGTAATGCTCAACTAGTATTAAAAGCCAGTGCAAAGAGGTGAGTTTTTAGCTGGGATTTAAAAAGTTCAATAGACTCAACAGTCCGGATATGTGCTGGGAGGCTGTTCCACAGTCTGGGAGCTGCAACACTGAAGGCCCTGCTCCGAGGAACCACCAACATATTCTGCTGAGCTGAGCGCAATGCTCTAGCAGGAGCATGGCGGTTGCAACAACTCAAACAGGTAATGTGGTGCCAGTCCATGCAATGATTTAAAAACAACAAGTAAGTACTTGAACTGGATCCTGTAACTGACAGGAAGCCAAATATTACACGATTACACGATTATTTTACAAATATCAGTAAATGAGGTGTGTTCCTACCTACGTGTGTGTGGCAGGGTGCAGTCTCACCTTTGAAGCAGGAGAGGAGAGCACAGATTTTCATTTTAGTTGTCCCAATCCAAAAGGTGAGATCAGTTTATTTGAAGAAAAATAGGTCCAAACTAATACAGAGTCTTTACCTTTTAACACATTATAATCATACAAAACATATCATGCTGGGGTTATATTTTGATCTAAAACCTTAATTCATATTTCTCATCTTTCACCTCTATACCCAACCAACATATTCTATTGGCTCTGGCATAAGACACACCTTCACAAGTTTGTGTAAAAACAAAACATGACTAGACATATTCTATGGCTATGACATAACCACCCTTTTGAGGCCTCAATGTGTTTCTCCTTAAGTCCGGAGCCCCCCTCCCTGCTGTGAGAGGAGAGGGAAGAACCTGCCTTACTCTCTTATCAGAGAGTAGGGCATAAATCATCATAGGTCTTACACTCAACAAAACAAACCACTTTGTTTTGTTTATGCTGTAAATATAGAAAAACCTAAAATATGAATCATTTTCATTGTGGGTTATACAAGAATATAATTGATTGTATTTGATTATAACTAACTTTCGTTTTAAGTATTCAACATACCATGAAGCTCTCAACACCCTCCAAAAGGAAATGATATAGTTTCCAAACCGTACTTTGCCGTACAGATCAACACATGTCTGGGAGGTTTTGCTTTACGCTGTGCGCGCTCCCGCGAGGTGCATGCACACACGGCATAACATCGCCCAGGGTCGGCGTCATGGGGGATCATTCGCGGGCCATGCCCCCCCAAATGAGTCACTGTGCACCCCCAACGCAGGGTGGGCGAGCCTTGCCACTTTGCCGTTTTTTTTTTAAATCATATAAGTGAAAACGTTTCCACTAAAGTTTTTTTGTGTGAAATACATCAGAAATAAAGAATACAAATATAAAACACAGCCTGAGGTCTGCTCACTGCTGCTCACTGCTGCTCTCTGATTGGTGTGTTGCTTGACCTATGACCCCCGACCTTTGTTTTGTTATCATTACGTGGCTGTGTGTTTAGATGAAAAGTAAAGCCATCGAACATAATATGATATACAGACAGTACAAGTAGCCTACTTCTGGGGCTCTGTGTGTGTGTGTGTGTGTGTGTGTGAGTGTGCGAGCTGTAATGTGGAATGTTGTTGTTAGCATCTGGTTAGCTAGCTATGCTAACGGATATAAAGAGCTGTTTCTACACCCAGGTGGAGGAGAGTCCTCTCCTGTCAGACTGAGAGGATCGTATAACCTCAGCTCAGTGAGGTAAGGACTCTCTCAGTGTTTAGATGGTTAACTTTAGTGTAAGTTATCTCTCTGGGTCTCAAACGGTTTGGTCACCATTTATGTAAACAAGTATTTGCGAGGAACACCTTTATATGATCATTATAGTTATTAAAGAATAAAAGAATAAATGAAAAACGGGTATGAAATACTATACGACAGTAACACAAGAATACAGTTTGAAAGGGGAGTGATTAGTAAAATATCCATAAAGAAAAAGTAAATCTGTTTCCAGTTCTGTTTCATATGGTGTTGAGAGATGTTTCCATAGATCTCTTCATGTTGCTCTCAAAGTGCACCAGATTGATGCATTTAACTTCAACATTTAAAAAATAATCTTCGCGGGGGAGCATGCCCCCAGACCCCCCGAGAGGAGGTGAGGTCCACCCCCACCTAAAACATGTTCACATGGACAGGATACTAAATACATTTGCACCTTTTTTATATGGTGGCCTATGTCCATATGTTTCTGTTTTGGTGGTCGTGCCACAACCGCGCATGTAGCACAAGTTGTTAAGGAAATAATTGTCCTAGACTCCTAGATATGACGTGCATGACCAACCCTGACGTCTGTTATCTCCTTTAAGGAGATAGACTGCTTCAGCCATAATGTTGTTGTTCCCATTCGATGACCGGGCAACCCTCGGTCACAGATGGTTTATTGTTGTGGGTGCACTGGGACACTTCCTTCTCTGTGTTTGTGGACTCCAAGGTGTGAAATCTTCGAGGCCATAAGTGTCAGACGCAAGTAACTCAGTGTTCCCAACTGTTTAGGCTATCTTCTCAAACATGTTGATTACTCTGTGAAACCAGTCAGAACCTCTGGCTCTTGGACTTGTGATGGGAATCCTCCGGCCGAAGCTCCAAATAAACCATCAGTGTTTGACATCAAAGCTCCTGCTCTTCCCGTGTCTCCTTCATGAGGCGGTGACTCCCACTGCATTGCTACACAGAAGTTTCCTCCACACAAGTCATGGTGCGCTATAAAGCACTACACCCTGCAGTGTGTGTGAAAGACAACAGACTTTACAGCATGTTTTTTTAAATTGAAGTTGCGTTGGTGTTTGTGTGTTGGTTGTTGACGGCAGTGTGTGCCCCCCCTTGGTAAATGATTGCCCCCCCATTCGATTTGTTCTAGAGCCGCCCCTGAGACCCCCCCCCCGTTGACAGTTCACGAGCGTGCTCTCTCGTGAACTGTTCAGACCCGACGGGTAATAAGGGATTATGACGGGATTATGGGATTTTATGATCCTGTCTGTCAAAATGACGGACAGCGAAAAAGTCTAATGCCACCTCAGTGGGACGGAGATATGCTTTGGCCATGGGTGACAGCAGTGGGTCAAACTGAGTATCGTCTCTCCACCACTTCAAACACAATACAGTGTTTGCCAAGAAGGTGAGGCTTATTGACAGAGATATAAAATACTGTTGGTACTTCAATGTCTCTAGGTGTGTACATGTAGCCCTGTAAATACCATGTCCTTTTGTGTTCTGTTGTTTTATGTTCATCTTGTAACCTACTTGTTGCCATGTTGGACAGGTCTCTCTTGAAAAAGAGATCGATGATCTCAATGGGACCATCTGGTTCAATAAAGGTTTAAAACAAAAAAAGTGTTTAAAAAAAATTAATAAAAAGAAATTAATAAAAAATAAAAATCCCAAACGATAGCTGAGGATTCTGGGTAGTGTAGTGTCTTCTGCCATCCAAAAACTCCGAAAAAATCTTTGTTTCTCCGAATCGAAGGGGGAAAATACAAAAACATTGTACACAATTCAAACCAATCAATGTTGTGTAATTAACGAGGATAATCTGGTGTTCTTTAGTCGATGAGTAGTGCAGATATCACTGTAACATCAATCGACAGTAAGAGGAATAGGCTACTTACTTCCGGGTGTAAAGTTCTCCGTTATCCAATGGGAATGGACGCTCGTAATACAATACAGGGGACATGATCATTATCTTTTAAATAACGTTAACTAAAGGGAACAATCTATTTGACACAGCTGAAGCTCTGGCCTTCCTTAAAAACTAACTAATTTAATAAAAAGCACAGTTGCATTACCCACAATGCACTGTTTTTTGAGAACACAAATTCGTAACTAATGTAATTTTTACATTCTGACGAAAAATAAAAATTATTATGAATACAAATAAAATAAAAGAAGCCTCCCGTGAGTTACTACAAGCTATAAAGTAGATTTAAAAAAACGTTTTATAGAAACCAGAAGGTTCTAATGTTTCTCTTTTCGTCTCAAAGCGGCTCTTTGATGCTTATTTATAATATTAGTATTCATCCAATGTTCAAAAAGCTCTTTTCACCCTCTGTCTGAAACCTGAGCCCAGTCTGCTCTGATTGGTTAGCTGGCCGGCTCTGTTGTGATTGGTCAGCTTACAGATGTCCCGCCCCCTAGTTTATCACGTACAATGTGTTGGAGCGCTAGCCAGTAGCAGCGCGAGTGTAACATGAATTGTTTGTTGGTCGAGAGAGGTTTTGCTCTCATTCTCAGAACATGACAATTAGCAGGAAAACAGCAGTACGTTGACGACCTTTCAAGCACACTCGAGACTGCTTTAGAGCGCTTTGGGTTAAATGTGAGGACTCTTTGAAGGAGCCTTTCAGAAGTTAAGAAGACGTTGTTTATAGAAAGAGTGTATCTGTGTTGAGAGGAGAGACGTGAACACTCACCTCAATCCATGCAGCTCATTAAACACAGCTGTGTGTGTGTGTGTGTGTGTGTGTGTGTGTGTGTGTGTGTGTGTGGGCGTGCGTGCGTGTGTGTGTGTGTGTGTGGTCAGGGAGCACAAAGTCCAGCGGAGGGTTTATAGGCCGGCTGTCTCCACATAATGTTCCTCTCTGCTGTGTCTCACTTTATGTGAACTGTGCACCCTAAGTGCTCCGGAGATAAAACGTGCATCCTTCATCCTGCATCCTTCATCGTGCATCCTTCATCCTGCATCCTTCATCGTGCATCCTTCATCCTTCATCCTGCATCCTTCATCGTGCATCCTTCATCCTTCATCCTGCATCCTTCATCCTTCAACCTTCATTCTTCATCCTTCATCGTGCATCCTGCATCCTTCATCCTTCAACCTTCATTCTTCATCCTTCATCCTTCATCGTGCATCCTTCATCGTGCATCCTTCATCGTGCATCCTTCATCGTGCATCCTTCATCCTTCATCCTGCATCCTTCATCCTGCATCCTTCATCGTGCATCCTTCATCCTTCATCCTTCATCCTTCATCCTGCATCCTTCATCCTGCATCCTTCATCGTGCATCCTTCATCCTTCATCCTTCATCCTTCATCCTTCATCCTGCATCCTTCATCCTTCATCCTTCATCGTGCATCCTTCATCGTGCATCCTTCATCGTGTATCCTGCCTCCTGCATCCTTCGTCCTGCATCCTGCCTCCTTCATCGTGTATCCTGCCTCCTGCATCCTTCATACGATATTAGTGAATGGGTTGGGACAGTGTCTAGTTACATTGATTTGTGTGTAGATTCTGTGATACCCACGAAGTCTTCAAAATATATTCTAATGATAAGCCCTGGGTGTCTCTCAGTTTAAAGAAGCTGCTTATTCTGAAGAAAAAAGCTTATAAAACCAGGACGAGTTGCTAGGAGAGACATGCAGAGAGATTAAGAGACAAATACCGTCAGACAAGTACAGCTATAAGGAGAAGCTGGCGGCAGCTCTGGCCTCTGGTAACCCAGAGAAGCAGGCAGGGAATTCAAAACATGACGGATGCTCCCCATAAGGGCAGCGTCGTGATCAGTGGTGAGGAACTATGGAAAAAGGCCCTTTTGATTGAAACATGGACACATCTCGTCTCAGAGGAAGTCGTGCGGTTTGTTTATTATTAAAGAAAGGAGCATTATGTCCATGCGTGTTACTCTTCCCTCAGAACAAACCCAAACTGAAAACAAGCCCAGCATGTTTCTGCTATCTAATTGATTGTTCAGTAGAAGTGCTGAAAAACCCACTTTCTTGGAGAACATTGAACTACTCACAGTTTTAGGGATGGGGATACAGCTCCTCTCATTCAAAGGAAGTCAACCTGACGTGTTTAAAGATATGCACAGATCCAGGCTGCATTTCATATATATGATGAATACATATGTGCAGTAGAAGTACATATCTCATGATGTCTTAATTCCAACAGATCCGGATGGAATGACCGTCATCCTGATTCACTGCCGACGTGTCCATCACATATTTGCCTTTTGCAACAATAACATTAAAAGATCCTAAAAATCTGAATAACTTTGCATAACATCAACCTCAAACTAAAACTGAAGACGACGATCAGCATTTACATGGACACACAGAAGAAGAAATATCTATTTTATTTCATTATTAAAGAAAGTGGTGTTTTCAGAGTCTTCAGGTGTTTCCTTTCAGACATGACGCATCGAAATGTACGGAGCCCCCCTGGTGACATTGGTGAGAACAATATTAATGCGTGGCCACGAGTTAGTGATGCGTGGCCACGAGTTATTGATGCGTGGCCACGAGTTAGTGATGCGTGGCCACGAGTTAGTGATGCGTGGCCACGAGTTAGTGATGCGTGGCCACGAGTTAGTGATGCGTGGCCACGAGTTAGTAATGCGTGGCCACGAGTTAGTGATGAGTGGCCACGAGTTAGTGATGCGTGGCCACGAGTTAGTAATGCGTGGCCACGAGTTAGTGATGCGTGGCCACGCGTTAGTGATGCGTGGACACGAGTTAGTAATGCGTGGCCACGCGTTAGTGATGCGTGGACACGAGTTAGTAATGCGTGGCCACGAGTTAGTGATGCGTGGCCACGAGGTTAGTGATGCGGTGGCCACGAGTTAGTGATGCGTGGCCACGAGTTAGTGATGCGTGGCCACGAGTTAGTAATGCGTGGCCCGATTAGTGATGAGTGCCACGAGTTAGTGATGCGTGGCCACGCGTTGAGTGATGGCGTGGACACGAGTTAGTAATATGCGTGGCCACGAGTTAGTGATGCGTGGCAACGAGTTAGTGATGCGTGGCCACGAGTTAGTAATGCGTGGCCCGAGTTAGTAATGCGTGGCCACGAGTTAGTGATGAGTGGCCACGAGTTAGTGATGCGTGGCCACGAGTTAGTAATGCGTGGCCCGAGTTAGTAATGCGTGGCCCGAGTTAGTGATGCGTGGGCACGAGTTTAGTGAGTAGTGGGCCACGAGTTAGTGATGCGTGGCCACGAGTTAGTGATGCGTGGCCACGAGTTAGTGATGCGTGGCCACGAGTTAGTGATGCGTGGCCACGAGTTAGTAATGCGTGGCCACGAGTTAGTGATGCGTGGCCACGAGTTAGTGATGCGTGGCCACGAGTTAGTGATGCGAGGCCACGAGTTAGTGATGCGTGGCCACGAGTTAGTAATGCGTGGCCACGAGTTAGTAATGCATGGCCACGAGTTAGTAATGCATGGCCACGAGTTAGTGATGCGTGGCCACGTATTAATAATGCGTGGCCACGAGTTAGTGATGCGTGGCCACGAGTTATTGATGCGTGGCCACGAGTTAGTGATGCGTGGCCACGAGTTAGTGATGCGTGGCCACGAGTTAGTGATGCGTGGCCACGAGTTAGTGATGCGTGGCCACGAGTTAGTAATGCGTGGCCACGAGTTAGTGATGAGTGGCCACGAGTTAGTGATGCGTGGCCACGAGTTAGTAATGCGTGGCCACGAGTTAGTGATGCGTGGCCACGCGTTAGTGATGCGTGGACACGAGTTAGTAATGCGTGGCCACGCGTTAGTGATGCGTGGACACGAGTTAGTAATGCGTGGCCACGAGTTAGTGATGCGTGGCCACGAGTTAGTGATGCGTGGCCACGAGTTAGTGATGCGTGGCCACGAGTTAGTGATGCGTGGCCACGAGTTAGTAATGCGTGGCCCGAGTTAGTGATGAGTGGCCACGAGTTAGTGATGCGTGGCCACGCGTTAGTGATGCGTGGACACGAGTTAGTAATGCGTGGCCACGAGTTAGTGATGCGTGGCCACGAGTTAGTGATGCGTGGCCACGAGTTAGTAATGCGTGGCCCGAGTTAGTAATGCGTGGCCACGAGTTAGTGATGAGTGGCCACGAGTTAGTGATGCGTGGCCAACGAGTTAGTAATGCGTGGCCCGAGTTAGTAATGCGTGGCCACGAGTTAGTGATGCGTGGCCACGATTTAGTGATGAGTGGCCACGAGTTAGTGATGCGTGGCCACGAGTTAGTGATGCGTGGCCACGAGTTAGTGATGCGTGGCCACGAGTTAGTGATGCGTGGCCACGAGTTAGTAATGCGTGGCCACGAGTTAGTGATGCGTGGCCACGAGTTAGTGATGCGTGGCCACGAGTTAGTGATGCGAGGCCACGAGTTAGTGATGCGTGGCCACGAGTTAGTAATGCGTGGCCACGAGTTAGTAATGCATGGCCACGAGTTAGTAATGCATGGCCACGAGTTAGTGATGCGTGGCCACGTATTAATAATGCGTGGCCACGAGTTAGTGATGCGTGGCCACGAGTTAGTGATGCGTGGCCACGAGTTAGTAATGCGTGGCCACGAGTTAGTAATGCGTGGCCACGAGTTAGTAATGCGTGGCCACGAGTTAGTGATGCGTGGCCACGAGTTAGTAATGCGTGGCCACGAGTTAGTGATGCGTGGCCACGAGTTAGTAATGCGTGGCCACGAGTTAGTGATGCGTGGCCACGAGTTAGTGATGCGAGGGCCACGAGTGTAGTGATGCGTGGCCACGAGTTAGTAATGCGTGGCCACGAGTTAGTAATGCATGGCCACGAGTTAGTAATGCATGGCCCACGAGTTAGTGATGCGTGGCCACGTATTAATAATGCGTGGCCACGAGTTAGTGATGCGTGGCCACGAGGTTAGTGATGCGTGGCCACGAGTTAGTAAATGCGTGGCCACGAGTTAGTGATGCGTGGCCACGAGTTAGTATGCGTGGCCACGAGTTCGTAATGCGTGGCCACGAGTTAGTGATGCGTGGCCACGAGTTAGTTAATGGCGTGGCCACGAGTTAGTGATGCGTGGGCCACGAGTTAGTAATTTGTGGGAACACAATAATTATTACGCAATAACTAAATCCAGATAGTCTAGAAACTGATGACTGAGTGCAACAAGTCGAGTAAAGTTGGAACGATATTGGGAGATTCTGATTTCCCGGATCAATAACTCATGAACAAAACATATTCAGACACAAATGACGTTACTACGTGCCGTGGTAACTGGGGGAATATTTATTATGTAAAATCTTCAATAAATACGGCATCATCTTAAATAACGTTACTATTTTACATTATAAATATTCCCCAAAATTATTCCAAAGCATATTCTTCCAAACTCCTTGCTGTAGTCTGACACACAGGAGACTATTGGTGTGTGTGGTGATTTCAATAAGCTGTAGAATAGGGATTGAATGTTATTGTCTTCTCTTTTTGGGAGCTGCACTTTGCACACGGTCCCTGAGCACTCGGTTCTTCTGCGGCTGTGGAGAGAGAGACCGATGTAATGTGTCCAGCTCGGAGGAAGGCGCGTATTGGCTTTTTTTTTTTATCAACATGTGATTGTAGTTCGTTGTCGACCTCACCACGGCACTTAGGAGACGTAATAACTAACTCGTGGACACGCATTATTATTTTTCTCACGAATGTCTCCAAGACTTTGGATAAAACTAATAAAATGACCCTAGAATCTGAGTCTGATGTATTTCATCAGATATGTGGAGTGTCTGTGCCTGCACATGGTCTGCAAAGGATAACATCCCTAAAGGTCCCTTTCATGTATTCATTTTGTCTGTTGAATGAGAAAATGGAGAAAGAGCTTGTGTCAGACACACATTGACTGAGTTCAGCTTCTTCTACACGCCTCTCTCTTATTTCATGGAAATTGGGACCAAAATACTAAATAAAATAAAAAGCAGATTTCTTGAATTTTTGAAAAAAAGCCTTAATATATCTTTTCATGTATTCTTTTAGATATGGATTTGTGTAGCCCTGGACTCTGATTGGTTGATTTGAAACATGAACACTTACGTGGGAAAGAGCCAATCAGAGTCCAGCTGTAAAATGAGATGTGTTTACCTTTACAGTCCGCATGTCCCACAGAATGTAAACCTGTCAAATCCTTAATGCAAACAGAGCAGGACGCTTTCAGAGCCAACAGAAACATCCCTCTCCAATAAAAGCAGTATCTTTACAGAGCCCTGTAGACACACCGTACATCTGACGGACCGGACCCTGAACGCAGCACTGCCCGATGCCCAAAAACACTGGAATCATGTCAACACAAATCAAACATTTTATTCTCCAAACATGTTTAGAAGATTGGCAGTTTCTTTTTAAAGACATTCACGAACTCAAGTTCAAACACTTTACACAGCAACACAGAATACTTTCCTACAGAGAGACGTTTGGACCCGGTTCCGCTGCACGGAGAGAACCTTAAAGAACAAGCAGCTGGGATGCAACACTCAGCCTCCATGTATAGAGAAGAAACACAATGAGCTTCCCAAAAACAACAACAACAACATCAGCATCACTGTGGAGGAGCAGGAGCACAGCTGGAGGCTTTTACGCGCGCGCGTCCTGTGCGTAATTACAGTGTTATTTCTCCGTCATGTTTGAGAGCTTTAAACTGTGATGAACATATATACAATCCCTTTGAAGCGAAGTGAAAACAGCTGTTGATCCCTCGTGGGTTTATCATGAATGTTTCCTTAAAGACTTCAGAGGATACACTCCGAGGACATCTGACCACTCGAGGGAATCCTTTTAAACTTCGGTCAGAATATCCTCCTCTCGGTTGAAGTGTTATTTCTCCGTGGGGTCCGTGAGCACCGACAGTCTGCAGTTCTCCGTCTCCACGCGGTTCAGCGGGATCACGACCTGCGCGTCGTCCGGCCCCGCGCGCACCGTGCCGCTGAACGGCCGCAGGTGGCACGTGTTGCTCCCGGTGGGAGAGGAGATCCTCCAGAACAGATCCTTCATCTTCTTGCGGAACTCGCGGCGCATGAGGCAGTACAGCACCGGGTTCAGGCAGCTGTTGGTGTGCGCGAGGCACACGGTCACCGGGTGCACGTAGGTGTGCACCATGTAGTAAGTCCGGTCCCAGTTCACCACGTTGAACTTCACCAGCACGCCCCAGAAGGTGATGGCGTGGTTGGGCATCCAGCAGAGGAAGAAGGACAGCACCACGATGGTGACCGAGCGCGTGACCCTGGAGCGGCGCTTCACCTGGTTGTTGTTCATGCTGCGCAGGCGCACAAAGCGCAGCAGCATCAGGTAGCACGCGCTGACGATCAGCATTGGGAAGACGAAGGCCAAGAGGATCTTCTGCAGGTGGTAGAGCGCGAGCCACGACTGACCGTCCGGGAAGCCCAGCAGACAGAGCCGCTCTCCCGCTACGCTCTTCACCGTGGAGAACACGGCGGTGGGCAGCGACGCAGCCGTGGCGCACACCCACAGCCCCAAGATCACCACGCGCACCGGGCACACACCTCCGGGTCCGGTCCTTCAGCGCGGACGCCACGGCCCAGTAGCGCGTGACGCTCATGGCGGTGAGGAAGAAAACGCTCGCGTACATGTTCATGACGGTCACGGACAGGATGATCTTGCACATGGCGTTCCCAAAGGGCCAGCTGAAGTCACGCGCCGTGTCCACCGCCCAGAAGGGCAGCGTGAGCACGAACTGGAAGTCCGTCACGGCCAGGTTGAGGATGAACAGGTTGATGCTCGAGCGCTTCTTCCTGCCGCGGCGCGCCTTCATCAGGAAGAACACGAGGAGGTTCCCCAGGAGCCCCGCGGCACACACGCCCGAGTACACGATGGAGATGATGATGCGCAGCGCGGAGGATCCGTCCGCGGGCACGTCGATGTCATCCAGGCTGCCGAAGGAGGAGCGGTTCCACGCGGAGCTGTTGTGGGTCTCCGCCATCCTCTCCTCGCGCTCATGTTACCGGAGCCGCTCTGAAGTGTCACCAGCGCGAGGCTCCCCGGATCACTGAGAGCCCCGCGCGCGCGCAGCTCACTTTATGATGTGCTGCTGCTGCTGCTGCGGGTGCCCGAGGAGGCGCGTGACCGACAGGGGGGACTGGCGTGTCATGGAAGGGCACACACACACACACACACAACACCACACACACACACACACCACACACCACACACACACACACACACACACCACACCACACACACACACACCACACACACACACCCACACACACACATACACCCACACACACCACACACCCACACACACACCACACACACACACACACACCACACCCACCACAACACACACACCCACACACCCACACCCACACACACACACACACACCCACACACCCACCACAACCACACACACCCACACACACACACACACACACACACACACACACACACACACACACACACACACACACACACACACACACACACACACACTTTATGATGTGCTGCTGCTGCTGCTGCGGGTGCCCGAGGAGGCGCGAACCGACAAGGGGGACTTGCGGTCATGGAAGAGGCACACACACACACACACCACACACACACACACACACACACCACACACACCCACACACACACACACACACACACACCACACACACACACACCCACACCCACCCCCACACACAACACACACACACACACACACACACACAACCCACACACACACACACACACACACACACACACACACACCACACCCACACACACACCACACACACACCCACCCACACACACACACACACACACCCACACACACATACACCCACACACACCCACACACACACCACACACACACACACACACACACTGCAGCTAAAGTTCACTTTCATCAGACATTTGGAGGGAAGTTGGACGTTATCCAGATAACTAAAACCATCCATTTGAATCTCTTTCAATTATCAATAAGACTTTCTTTTATGATCAGAATTTGTAATTATATAATTCTTTAAATTGCTGCACCCGAGTATCAAATCCAATGAAAGCTCAGTGTTTAAAATAAAAGGTGGTGATTAATCTGAGTCTGAGTCGTTCTGTGAAATCTGTTAAATGGACGATTTATTTCATCTGTCTTTGCTAAAGCTCTTCCAGAAGTGTCCAGATGGCCGCCGGCTGCGTGTCCCTCGTGCTGATCCTCTCTCTGCAGGCTCTCACTGAGCACCAAGCAGCCGCTGCACTGCAAGACGCCTCGAGAGGGAGAGGAGGAAGAGACTCTCCACGGGAGGACAGGTTATTCTGCCTGGGTTAGGAAAGGCTTTAGTGTTTAGTGTTGAGAAAGAAATTCCCCCACTGTGGTCATTAAAAGATATGTGTAATGTGTATTTGTAAAGCGCTTTGAGCATCTGGAAAAGCGCTATAATAAATATAAGGAATTATTATTATTATTACGTTTGAATGTCGGAATTTGGAAATGTAATTGTAATAAAAAAAGTAGTAGAAAGAGACAGCAGCATGTGTGCAGCTCTTCACGGGAGGACAGGTTTCATTTCAGCGTGTTGGTGCCTGAAGAAAGACGAACCCTGAACTCTAAAACAGCCCTTTCATTAAAAACATGGCTCTGCAGGAATCTGAAGAAGTGTCCTCACTAGGTTGCCAAAGAAGAGCGAATAAAATGATGTTCTATACCTTCGACAAATGCTTGAAATGACGACTGATCTATTAATAGTTCCGTAGATCAGGGGGGCACAGGTTCAAACCCCGCTGCAGTCAGCATGTCGTTGTGTCCCTGAGACCCGTCACCCCAAAGTGCTCCCGTGGGGATCGCTTTGGGTCTGACACGTGACTCGTGATGTGATAATGTAATGTCTGAAAGTCATAGAAGACCCCGAGCAGATCCGGAGGAGCACGAAGCGAATAGAGTAAAGCCTCTGTTTTAAGGCATGCAGACGAAGCTGCAGACTTTTCCCCAAAAGCAGCATTTTGTGATCGGGTTCTTCTTTCGATTTCCACATTCGACACATCGTCCCTGGTTAAAACTTCGTCTGTCTTCTGTTGTTGGAATATCCAGCGCTCCTTCACTCCCGGCCCCTACAAGTCATTGAGACTCTAGTCCTTTCACAACTGGACTACTGCTCAATGACCTGGTCAGGGGCAAACCAGAGGGACCTGGGGGCAACCAAGAGGGACCTGGGGGCAAACCAGAGGGACCTGGGGGCAAACCAGAGGGACCTGGGGGCAACCCAGAGGGACCTGGGGGCAAACCAGAGGGACCTGGGGGCAACCCAGAGGGACCTGGGGGCAAACCAGAGGGACCTGGGGGCAAACAAGAGGGACCTGGGGGCAAACCAGAGGGACCTGGGGGCAAACCAGAGGGACCTGGGGGCAAACCAGAGGGACCTGGGGGCAAACAAGAGGGACCTGGGGGCAAACCAGGGGACCTGGGGGCAAACCAGAGGGACCTGGGGGCAAACAAGAGGGACCTGGGGGCAAACCAGAGGGACCTGGGGGCAAACCAGAGGGACCTGGGGGCAACCCAGAGGGACCTGGGGGCAAACAAGAGGGACCTGGGGGCAAACCAGAGGGACCTGGGGGCAACAAGAGGGACCTGGGGGCAAACAAGAGGGACCTGGGGGCAAACAAGAGGGACCTGGGGGCAAACCAGAGGGACTTGGGGGCAAACCAGAGGGACCTGGGGCAAACCAGAGGGACCTGGGGGCAAACAAGAGGGACCTGGGAAAGCTGCAACTGGTTCAAAACAGAGCAGCTCGGCTTCCCTCAGGTGGACACCAAGACATCATGTAAACAAAATGCATGTCAAGCTCTCCTGGACATTAGTCACGGAGAGGCTGATGGTGTCACTCCTTGTCTTTTTGAGAAACATAAATGAGCTGAAGCATCCAAGCTGTCTATAAGCAACTTACACCTAGCTCTAACATCCATACATATACAACGAGACGTGCCACAAGAGGCTGCTCTCAATCCCTGAAGCCAAAGCAGAGTCCATGAAGAGCACAGTGCTGTACAGAGCCGTGGCTGCATGGAGCACACGGCCACATCAGATCCTAAAGAAACGACGAGAGCGAGCTTCAGAAGACGATTGAAGATTCTTCTGGAAGCCCAGAGACTGAAAGTTACACGAGCAGCAGACAGGTTATGGTGAACATCCAGCAGCACACCGGTTCATATGGGTTTTTAACACATGCAGGAATATGGTACTTTCGCTAACATAGACACACAACACACACACACACACACACACACACACACACACACACACACACACACACACACACACACACACACACAGCCTTTCACAGTTATGATGTGGATTGTATTTGTTTAGTTTGTTTTTACTCCAAAAGAAGCGAAGGGAGACATTTGTAAAATCACTATTATTATTATTGTTCTTTTTTATTTTTCCTTTCCAAGGAAATGGGGAATCAGAAAATAAGCTGTGTGTGACGGTTGATATGAAAGTCACTGTTTGAAGGAAAATTTACGCCGTACACGATTTGTATCAATGTCATGTTTTATGTTATTTGTGGACCCCAGGAAGATCAGCTGTTGTTATGCACCAGCTGATGGGGATCCTAATAAACTATAAACTATAAACTACACACGGCGGCGTGCGTTGCCGCTTCAACGCTTCTGCCCATTCACTTTGAATGGGGTGACGTCACGATTCGCCGAACTGCATTGTGGGAGCAAAGCGTAGCTTCTCTCGCGGTGCTCGCTGCAAAAGTAGAGCAATGTTCTACTTTTGCCGCCTCGACGGAGGCGTCAGCCAATCAAATCCCTCGTATGCAAATCTGACAGTACAAGCGCTAGCCAATCAAACCGCGTGTATGCTGGGAGAGCCGGACCGCAGTTATTTCCCATATGTCAAAGAAAGGAGGAGAAAATGATCGTGGCGGTAGGGAATCACCCGGTACTCTATGACCAGTCCCTCTTTACCTACAGGGATACAAACCGGAGGAGCCAGGCATGGGGGGGGGGCAGAGACAGTGGGGGAAACTGGTAGGTCTTCGCCTGTTTGGGGAGTTTATATCCAGTGTACTTCGTTTGAATGGACAGCTAGCAAGCATCGACAGTATATTTAGCCAGCATGGATGTAGCATGAATGCTTTGCTTTGTATGTCCGGGGCGGGACATTCATGTGATTGGTTGTTGGTCGTGTTGACTCCCCAAGCTCAAGACACGCCCACCGCCAAGCGGCAACGCACGCCGCCGCGTGTGTAGGGGCCGTTACTGTGGCCGAAGCTGAACCCATCTCTTTCTGAAGATCCTTTGTTTTTTAAATAAACTACAGGTTTTCCTAAATGTATTTGATGCATTGGGAAAACCCAAGTTTCCTCTCTGAAGCTGCCGACATGTACAAATACGATTATTAAATTCAACGAAAGCCTACGAAATAAAACACTTCAGTAAAGTGGTGAATTTACAGTAAGTGTTTATTGAATTTTGTAAATGTAATTGTTCCCGAATCCCCATTTATACTAGCAGTTTGGGAATCTGATTGTGATTGTGATTGTGATTTGGTAAAAAGAGCTTGGAATTGAAAAGTTGACTTTTCACCGAAACTGGAACCTGGAATCTGAATTTTAAATAAGCCCAGCAGTTAAGGAAATTACAACTAAGGAAACTTCTCTCCCTTGGTTTCCCCCAATGCATCAAATACAAAGGATGTGTTCGGCATTTTCTATTTGTCTTTGAGACATTTAGACGTGTACGGAACTATTAATGGATCAGTCAGGGTTAGTCTTTCTTCAGGCACGAACATGCTGAAATGAAACCTGTCCTCCAGCGAAGAGCTGCACACATGCTACTGTCTCTTTCTACTTTCTTTCTTTATTACAGTTAACTTTCCACTCTTACACGAGTTTACATGACAGAAATACGGCACTGAAGGTCGCACATTTTCACACCAGCATAGCCATGTGAGTGTGCTTCCTAAACACTTTGTGCGAAGGCAAATCATTTATCAGTGAAGCTCACAAAATAACTTTTGAAAAGAAGTCACGTTCGATGTATAAATCAAATAGCTGTTGCTTGAGGTGAAGTCAAAGTGTTATTTATTCCGTATTTCTCCTCTGAGGTTTTGTGTCGCTGCATCTCAGGAAGCGCAGACGACTGCTTTCTGTCCGTGGTTACGACCTGTCGGATAAAAAGCCTTGTCTTCTGAAGCCTCGGTCTCCGCTTGGTCCCGGATGAATGGCTGGAATAACATAAACGTGGCTAAAGACTCCTGCCAGATGGTGTGTGTGCTCTGATCCTTCCCCGAGGAGAGAGGGCCGGTCGAGTTATGAGAGTGTGACCAATCCACTCTGCAGAAATGTATCGCTATCAAGAAGAGCCACTACAACAGGACAGCACACTACAGGGTTGGCTTTAAAGACAACATATTACTCATTTCTAGGTTAATATGAGTAATTGTACGTGTATATTGACATGTCTCCGTGCTTTAATGTTCAAAGAGCGCTTTATTGTTCTCACACTGCCTGTGCTGCAGCACCTCTTTTCACCCTCTGTCTGAAACCAGAGCCCAGTCTGCTCTGATTGGTTAGCTGGCCGGCTCTGTTGTGATTGTTGTAAACATTCGGAGAAAAGGCACATTTCTAAAGATAAGTCCACATTTTAAGAAATAAATAATTTTATGGAATGAGTAAAATTCATAATTCTGAGCAAAAGTGAAAATATGAGAAAAAAGTCAAAATTATGAGAAAAAGTGAAAATTATGAGAAAAAGTGAAAATATGAGAACAAGTTAACATTTTGAGAAAACGTCGGTTTAGATATGTTTTATTGTCTGCTCTGATTGGTCAACCACAAAGAAATGTCCCGCCCCTTAGCCTGTCAAGTACTATGGGTTGGAGCAATAGCCAATAGGAGCGCGAGTGTTCCATAATGATGTCATTATGTTCCCGAAGTAAACAAAGGATTGCAGCCTTTGCAGACCATTGACATGCACAAAAACCTAGAGGCATTTATAAAATCAGAATACCTAAACCTTTACAGCGAAGGACAAACATACAAACATAAACTATATATAGATATCTTCACTTTTTTGTTCATTGTGTTTTTTTCTCCAGTTTTACAGAAAACAAAAAACAAAAGAGCCACAAGGGAACACAATCAATCATTTGCATATAAACACACGCACACACACAACATACAAAAGGGGTAAGCCTAAGATTTCAGTAAAGATTCATGGATGCTCTATATCCAAAATAAAAACATATAACTGCACTTTTAATCCATTTTCAACATCTCATATCACAGAAGTTACTTCGAGGATCAAAAAGTCTAAAGTGCTAAATAATATAACAGGTTTCTCACAGCAAAGGAGAAAATTAACAATCAAGTTTTGATTGAATTAACTTTCAAAGTGTTTGCTTACTAAATTAGTTTGTGTCAGGGATCATTCTGTATACATGTTTACCTTTCGCCCTCTGACGCACCTGACCGGCCTCGAGCAGCGCTATCTCCCTTAAGGAGGGGCTGCCCTAGCAAGTTGTTGATGTTGCCAGTTTGTGACCGGGCAGCTTTCGGTCAGAGATAGTTGTTGTTGTGGGACACCTGGAACACATCCTTCTATGAGCTATGAACTGTGATTTGAACTGTGCTATGAACTGTCCTATGAACTGTCCTATGAACTATCCTATGAACTGTGCTTTGAACTGTCCTATGAACTGTCCTATGAACTGTGCTTTGAACTGTCCTATGAACTGTCCTATGAACTGTGCTATGAACTGTCCTATGAACTGTACTATGAACTGTCCTATGAACTGTCCTATGAACTGCTATGAACTGTCCTATGAACTGTACTATGAACTGTCCTATGAACTGTACTATGAACTGTCCTATGAACTGTGCTATGAACTGTCCTGAACTGTGCTATGAACTGTGCTATGAACTGTGCTTTGAAACCGTGCTATGAACTGTGCTTTGAACTGTACTGAACTGTCCTATGAACTGTCCTATGAACTGTGCTATGAACTGTGCTTTGAACTGTCCTATGAACTGTGCTATGAACTGTGCTTTGAACTGTCCTATGAACTGTGCTATGAACTGTCCTATGAACTGTGCTATGAACTGTGCTTTGAACTGTCCTATGAACTGTGCTATGAACTGTCCTATGAACTGTGCTTGAACTGTCCTATGAACTGTGCTTTGAACTGTCCTATGAACTGTCCTATGAACTGTCCTATGAACTGTGCTATGAACTGTGCTTTGAACTGTCCTATGAACTGTGCTTTGAACTGTCCTATGAACTGTCCTATGAACTGTGCTATGAACTGTGCTATGAACTGTCCTATGAACTGTCCTATGAACTGTGCTATAAAACTGTCCTATGAACTGTGCTTTGAACTGTCCTATGAACTGTCCTATGAACTGTGCTATGAACTGTCCTATGAACTGTACTATGAACTGTCCTATGAACTGTCCTATGAACTGTGCTATGAACTGTGCTTTGAACTGTCCTATGAACTGTGCTATGAACTGTCATATGAACTGTCCTATGAACTGTACTATGAACTGTCCTATGAACTGTGCTATGAACTGTCATATGAACTGTCCTATGAACTGTACTATGAACTGTACTATGAACTGTACTATGAACTACTATGAACTGTCCTATGAACTGTACTATGAACTGTCCTATGAACTGTACTATGAACTGTGCTTTGAACTGTCCTATGAACTGTGCTATGAACTGTGCTATGAACTGTCCTATGAACTGTGCTTTGAACTGTCCTATGAACTGTCCTATGAACTGTACTATGAACTGTGCTATGAAATGTCCTATGAACTGTGCTATGAACTGTCCTATGAACTGTGCTATGAACTGTCCTATGAACTGTCCTATGAACTGTACTATGAACTGTGCTATGAAATGTCCTATGAACTGTGCTATGAACTGTCCTATGAACTGTGCTATGAACTGTCCTATGAACTGTACTATGAACTGTCCTATGAACTGTACTATGAACTGTACTATGAACTGTGCTATGAAATGTCCTATGAACTGTGCTATGAACTGTCCTATGAACTGTGCTATGAACTGTCCTATGAACTGTCCTATGAACTGTCCTATGAACTGTACTATGAACTGTCCTATGAACTGTACTATGAACTGTCCTATGAACTGTGCTATGAACTGTGCTTTGAACTGTACTATTAACTGTCCTATGAACTGTGCTATGAAACTGTGCTTTGAACTGTCCTATGAACTGTCCTATGAACTGGCTCTGAACTGTCCTATGAACTGTGCTATGAACTGTGCTATGAACTGTCCTATGAACTGTCCTATGAACTGTCCTATGAACTGTCCTATGAACTGTGCTTTGAACTGTACTATGAACTGTCCTATGAACTGTCCTATGAACTGTGCTTTGAACTGTACTATTAACTGTCCTATGAACTGTGCTATGAACTGTGCTTTGAACTGTCCTATGAACTGTCCTATGAACTGTCCTATGAACTGTACTATGAACTGTCCTATGAACTGTCCTATGAACTGTGCTCTGAACTGTACTATGAACTGTCCTATGAACTGTCCTATGAACTGTACTATGAACTGTCCTATGAACTGTGCTCTGAACTGTACTATGAACTGTCCTATGAACTGTCCTATGAACTGTACTATGAACTGTCCTATGAACTGTACTATGAACTGTCCTATGAACTGTCCTATGAACTGTGCTCGAACTGTACTATGAACTGTCCTATGAACTGTCCTATGAACTGTACTATGAACTGTCCTATGAACTGTCCTATGAACTGTGCTATGAACTGTGCTTTGAACTGTACTATTAACTGTCCTATGAACTGTCATATGAACTGTGCTATGAACTGTGCTATGAACTGTCCTATGAACTGTCCTATGAACTGTCCTATGAACTGTCCTATGAACTGTGCTTTGAACTGTACTATTAACTGTCCTATGAACTGTGCTATGAACTGTGCTTTGAACTGTCCTATGAACTGTCCTATGAACTGTGCTATGAACTGTGCTATGAACTGTGTGCTATGAACTGTCCTATGAACTGTACTATGAACTGTCCTATGAACTGTCCTATGAACTGTGCTATGAACTGTGCTTTGAACTGTCCTATGAACTGTGCTATGAACTGTGCTTTGAACTGTCCTATGAACTGTGCTAGAAACTGTCCTATGAACTGTGCTATGAACTGTGTTTTGAACTGTCCTATGAACTGTGCTATGAACTGTCATATGAACTGTCCTATGAACTGTACTATGAACTGTCCTATGAACTGTCCTATGAACTGTGCTATGAACTGTCCTATGAACTGTACTATGAACTGTGCTATGAACTGTCCTATGAACTGTACTATGAACTGTGCTATGAACTGTCCTATGAACTGTGCTTTGAACTGTCCTATGAACTGTGCTATGAACTGTACTATGAACTGTCCTATGAACTGTGCTATGAACTGTCCTATGAACTGTGCTATGAACTGTTCTATGAACTGTCCTATGAACTGTACTATGAACTGTCCTATGAACTGTACTATGAACTGTCCTATGAACTGTACTATGAACTGTCCTATGAACTGTACTATGAACTGTACTATGAACTGTGCTATGAACTGTCCTATGAACTGTGCTATGAACTGTCCTATGAACTGTGCTTTGAACTGTCCTATGAACTGTGCTATGAACTGTACTATGAACTTCCTATGAACTGTGCTATGAACTGTCCTATGAACTGTGCTATGAACTGTCCTATGAACTGTCCTATGAACTGTACTATGAACTGTCCTATGAACTGTATGAACTGTACTATGAACTGTGCTATGAACTGTCCTATGAACTGTACTATGAACTGTCCTATGAACTGTACTATGAACTGTACTATGAACTGTGCTTTGAACTGTCCTATGAACTGTACTATGAACTGTCCTATGAACTGTACTATGAACTGTACTATGAACTGTGCTATGAACTGTCCTATGAACTGTACTATGAACTGTCCTATGAACTGTACTATGAACTGTACTATGAACTGTACTATGAACTGTACTATGAACTGTGCTATGAACTGTCCTATGAACTGTGCTTTGAACTGTCCTATGAACTGTGCTATGAACTGTACTATGAACTGTCATATGAACTGTGCTATGAACTGTCCTATGAACTGTACTATGAACTGTCCTATGAACTGTCCTATGAACTGTGTTATGAACTGTGCTTTGAACTGTCATATGAACTGTCCTATGAACTGTACTATGAACTGTACTATGAACTGTCCTATGAACTGTACTATGAACTGTACTATGAACTGTCCTATGAACTGTCCTATGAACTGTCCTATGAACTGTCCTATGAACTGTACTATGAACTGTCCTATGAACTGTACTATGAACTGTACTATGAACTGTCCTATGAACTGTCCTATGAACTGTACTATGAACTGTCCTATGAACTGTACTATGAACTGTCCTATGAACTGTCCTATGAACTGTGTTATGAACTGTGTTTGATCTGTAGGATGATCCTACACATTCAGCTGAATTAAAATAAAATGTATATTACAATTGAAGAATGAAAATAATGGTAAGAATAACCAGTCAATAGGGGCAGGTGGCTGACAGCCCCACCTGCTGCCAGCAGAAATAATAAAATAATAATTCCAAAAATATGTATAAAATACATGTTTATCTCCCTCTATTTCTCTCCCTCTCTACCTCCTTCTCTCGCTACCTCTCTCCCTCTCTCCTCTACCTCTCTTCTCTCTACCCTCTCTCCCTCTCTACCTCGCTTCTCTCACCTCTCTCTACCTCTCTTCTCTCTACCTCTCTCTCTCTCTCTACCTCTCTTCTCTCTAACCTCTCTCTCTACCTGCTATACCTCTTCTTCTCTACTCCTCTCTCTCCCTCTCCTCCCTCCGTCTCTCCTACGCTCTTCCTCTACCTCGTCTCTATACTCTGTCCTCTCTCTCTTCGCTCTCTTCTTCTACTCTCTCCCTCTCTCTTCTCCTCTCTACTCGCTCTCCTCCTCTCTTCTCTACCTTCTTCTCTCTACCTCTCTCGCCCTCTCTCTCTCCCTCGCCTCTGTCCTCTGCTCTCTCTCTCTCTCTCTCGCTTCGCTTCTCCTCTCTCTCGCTCTCTCCTCTCTCTCTCTCTCTTCTTCGCTGCTCTCTCCGCCCTCTCTCTCGTCTCTCTCTCTACCCCCTCTCTTCTCTATACTCTACCTCTCTCTCTCTACCTCTCGCTCTCTCTTCCCCCTCTCTTTCTGTCTCGCTCTCTCTCTCGCTATACCTTCGCTAGCTCCGTACCTCTCCTATTATCTCGTACTCTCTCGCTATCCCCCTCTCTTTCTCTCTCTCTACCTCTCTCTCTCTACCTCTCTCCCTCTCTCTCCTCTCTACCTCTCTCTTCTCGCTCTCTCTCTTCCTCTCTCTCTCTCTCTCTCTCTCTCTCTCTCTCGCTCTCTCGCTTTGTCTCTCTCTACCTCTTCCCTCTCTCTCTCTCTACCTCCTCTCTCTCTCTCTCTCTCTCTCTCTCTCTCTTCTCTCTCCTCTCTCTCTCTCTCTCTCTACTCTCTCATAAATACTAAATACTATATGCATTGTCCCGAGTGGGACAGAAGCAAACAGCTGACTCGTCTCCGGCACCTTCTACAGCGATGTTTGTTAACCAGAGATAAGGCTAACGGCGCTGTTATCTGAGCCGCTGTGTGTTTCCTCCGGAGGCTCGGTATCTCCGAGTCTTATTAACGCATCCATCTCTGCCTCGTCTTCCTCCGGGCGGGAACAACAACGTTCCCTTCCTTCATTCCTTTCCCTCGTCCACCTCCAGAGCCCGGAGGCGTAGGCTTATGTATCGAAGCAGCTATTGTATTGCCATGTCCTAATACTTGGGTATTCCACTCTTACTCTTGCACTTTTCTAGCATGTTATGTATTGTACTGCTATGTTGTAATTTTCTGTTCTTAATGCTTTATGTGAGGACTGCGGATGGAAAGTAGCTCAAAGCTAAATTGTTCGTGTAGTTATACAGCTTTCAATATCATAAATCCACAAATCACCGTTATCATATTCGACATATTTTCATCTCCTTCATCTGCAGGATCTTACTGGAATCCTCCGACCCACGTCATCCACATCTCCAGAGGAGCGTCAATAGGAAAGTTCAGGTTGTTATTTTCTTATAACCTTCAAGAACCCTTATGCAATGTTACTGTACCTTATTTAATTACAAAACGCTTACTAAGTGCTATTCCTGCTTTTTAAGAGGCCCTTCTATACCTCCTCTCCTGTAGTGTGTGTTTTATAATGGAGTTAGTGCATGTAAAGGTCTGCAACGCTCAAATCCCCGTGTTCCCCCCAGACGGGGTTTCTTCACTTCACTTCCTGTCCCCTGGTCTGGAGGTCAATGGTTTTCTGAATGTGTTTTTGGTTGTTACACTGAAATAAACTCTGTAAACTCTGTTTACGTCTTCTTTTGAGTTCATATTGGACCACATGTCCCATCATGCATAGCGCTGACTGATTAGTTATGTCTACTGAGTTAAGTAACACCAACAAAACTTTATTTGGATTTTTGGCAGATTTGCTGCTACTTCTCAATAGGAGTGATGCTTTGGGAAATGTGTTATTATGTTGACCTTCAGGGCCACCGTACGTTGCTCATTGCATAACAGTCCACACCATGTTTGCTGAGTTCATTAACGACAAAAAAAACTAAAACTTTATTTGGATTTCTGGCAGACTTGTCAAATGGTTTATTAGTAATAATAATAAGTGCTTTTTCAGGTGCTCAAAGACACTTTACAGCGAAAAGGAAATCAAATATCCTTATTTTGACCTTCAGGGCCACCGTACGTTCCTCATTGCATCACAGTCTACTCCAAGAGACCCGACGCAATAGATAAAACATGTCCTCCTTTGTGATTCAGGCCCATCTCCAGCTGCAGATGGCTGTGAGCAACATGACTTATTGTGTACAGAGCCGCTAGCGCTTCAATTGGACGAGTGAATTAATTTGCATTTTATCCGGAGCGTTACATTGATTTAAGGCTGACTTTAATCCAGTTGTGTGCAGCAGAATATTCATACTGACACCATCACACATTCAGCAATACCACATCCATCAGGAACACTGATCTCACAAAGAGGCTGGAGATTCAGTCACACAGCAGGAACGTACGCAGCATGAATACAACAATCAAACCCTGAAAGCTTTAAGCCGTGAGCGCAGTGCTGTCCACCGGGCCTTTCTCTCCACGCTAATTAACTTCAGAGGGTATTTTTGTGTGAACTCAGAAACACGGTTTCCCGCTGTAAACGCAAAGAGGGGGCGGCATGTGTTCTGGTGATGATGAGGGAATCAGGAGATAAACGAGGTTGGTGGGAGGAACAAATGATAAGAGGCTATTTCTCAACTTGCTGACGTTCACGCTCTATTGAAATCCCTGTACGGTTGCAGGGGGACGTTCCTCTCTGTGATTATCCTGAGTCTATATAAAGCCCCCCCCCCCTCTCGGGAATGAACATGGTCAATTTACAGAAAACCCTGCATGCATGTCGCTCTCATTACTGATAGCAGCGACTTTCTGCAGCTCCACAATTAAAACTGAACTCATTACTTATGGGGAGGGATGGCAGTGGTGTAATGGGAATGTTTGAAGTACTTGCTGAAGTGCAATATTAGTGGTTTTATTCGTATAGTCTATTTGTAGCTCATAGTCTTATTGTGAACCCAGTACCCCAATGTTTTATGATAGAAATGTATAGTAGCGTCTCCAGATCAAACTGCAGGATGCTAACCTGCATATGTTGGGCAATTGGCCGAATTAGTTGTGTTTATTAGCATTATTAGTATTATAGCGTTGACTTGGCCGATTTGGAAAGTTTAGGGAGAATGATTTTGCATCCTCAATTTTATTGAGGATGCTGAGTCCAATTTCTGACATTTTCAGGATAAAACATATCTATTTATACTTTCTGTGGGCTGATAATAATAATAATTCCTTACATTTATTATAGCGCTTTATCAATGACTCAAAGCGCTTTACATATACACACATTACACATATATCATACATGCAATGGTCAGAAACTGTGGACAATACCCACAGGAGCAAGTTCAGGTGAAGTGTCTTGCCCAAGGACACACCGGCGGGTTTCACCCCTTGATCTGATGATCATTGTGGACACTGCGCCACACCGTCCATCTTCACGCCTCGAGGTTATCGAGGCGCTTTGACAAGTATTCATTGATATCATACATGTACTGTGGACAATACCCACAGGAGCAAATCCGGGTGAAGTGTCTTGCCCAAGGACACAACGGCCTGACGCAGTGGCAGCAGGAGCGGGTTTCGAACTGGAGTTCCCCAGCACTCCCCCTTGATCTGATGATCGGATGCACAGACCACTGCGCCACCCGTCCCGGATATTCATACATTGTGGGGTTGTAAGATTTAAGGGACTGATCGCTTCATTACTTGAAAGAAATGTGTCCACAGTATTATAATAATGTTCATCTTGCGCTCTCTATATCCAATTGATGCAACACTACTCATGGTAGTCAGGGTGCGTGGAAAAGGTAGGACCCAAATGCAGAATTTTAACAAAAAGTGAGCTTTATTAAATAATAAAAGCTGTGTCAAAGTCAGTATCCAAAATATCCAAAAACAAATGAGCAGCACAAGGAACATGGACCGTGGAATAACATGGAGGGAAAACAGGAGAGACAAACAATGGACCGACATGGAACACAGGGGAAGACTAGATACACAGAAGGGTAATCACAGGACAAGACACAGCTGGGCAGGGGAGGGAGAAAACACAAGGGCAACAGGTGAACACAATGAGACAGTCAGACCACACCAGGGAAAACTAATGACAGGGAGGAAGACCAGACAAAACACAAGGAGGAAGACAAAACACCGAATGAACAGACTTACAAAACCCATAACCAGACAGACAACCCTAAAACCGTGACATAAACCTGGGAGTGTGACAATGGTAGTCATGATCAGCCCACAGAGAGAACAGGTATGGCCACTTTCTGGTTTCTCCCATTTTTCCCTTTAAACTGTGGGTTTTCTTCGGAAGTTTTTCCTTGTACGATGTGAGGGTCTAAGGACAGAGGGTCTAAGGACAGAGGGTGTCGTATTGTCATACTGATATTCTGTACACACTGTGAAGACCACTGAGACAAATGTAAACATTTGTGATATTGGGCTATAAATAAACATTGATTGATTGATTTCTGGTGAAAAACTGCCTTCTTTGAACCTGAAAACGTCAGAAATCAACTCCGCATCCTCAATCACCTCCAAAACTGTCCAAATCGGCAAAGCTATTTTTGTTACTGTTGTTAACATAATCTATAACGCCATTAATTTGAATGAATGCAACTTATGTTAATGTTGCAAATGGCCCAACATATGCAAGTTATCATCCAGCAGTTTCTATGTGCTGGGGACCCTAATATACATTTTAGAGATGTCCCGATCCGATCACGTGATCGGGGATCGGAGCCGATCACGTGATTTTCAAAAGATCGGAATCGGGAGAAAAAAATCTGGGATCGAGATTTTTTTCCTTTTTTTTATCAATTTTTTATTTATTTTTATTTAATGTTACTAAACAAAAATGACCATGTTCACGTCTTAAAGTCATCCTGAGGCCTAGTTTTGGTTTTAAAATTACACAACATCATGTATGTGTTGCTTTCTCTGGGCTTGTTTTCAGACCTGGTTGCTTATTTCTCTCAAATCTGGCAACAGAGTGGGCGCAGTGTCTAATAGCAGCAGTAAGCTAACGAGAGGCTACGATCAGCTGGTGACTCGGGAGTCGGGACAGAGAAAATGTCAGGAGTTTGGAAGTATTATGAAATTGAAAGCGAAGGCAGTGTAACAGCCAGATGCAATGTTTGCAAGGCGGAGGTTCCGCGTGGTGGAAAGAACAGAGCTACGTTCAACACGACCAATCTAATACGCCACCTGAGAAACAAAAACCAACAACAACAGGACGAGTACACAGCGGCCACTCGGGTAACGGCACTGAAACAACCGACACTTTCAGAGGCTTTTAAAAGGAAAGAGAAACTGCCCCAGAACAGAGAAAAGGCCAAACAAATAACACGTTATCTGTTACCTTCGTTTTTTCTTAATGCATTGCATAAAGATCGGATCGGGAAAAATCGGTATCGGCAGATTGTCAAAATCAAATGATCGGAATCGGGAGCAAAAAAAGGTGATCGGGACATCCCTAGCTATCATAACATTTTGGGGGTCTCAACATTTCCAGGTTCACAGTGCTGGCAACAAGACTATTAAGCAGAGGAAAGAATATCACTGGCCTCTCCTGGCTAAGTTTAACTCTCAAACCGACAACAGCTCATCCACATCAACTCCTGCACCTCCTCTCCTGCTCCAGTGTCCCAAGGCGTCCCTCAGGGTTCTGTGTTCGGTCCTCTCCTCTTTATCATCTAACTCCACTTCCACTGCTACGCTGACGATGTCCAACTCTACATCTCAACAAAATCCATCACTGCAACCCTCTCCACTTTCACCTCACTGAAATAAAATCCTGGATGCAAAACAACCTCTTCACACTCAACTGTGATAAATCTGACAAATCCCTCAACCAAAAAAACCTCACCACAAATCAGCAACCTCTCAGTCATTTTTGACAGCAACGTCTCCTTTGAAACCATATCAAGCAGATCACCAAAACCACCCTCTAATTTATGAATTTTAATATTTATAAGGGTCTCTAAGCACCTTTTTAAAAACACTCTCTAAATATAATGTATGACTGTTCTTTCTCGTCGCCCTCTCTAGGGACCTAATCTTGTGTGATTTAAAAAAAGCAGAGCAATGAGTGTCTATTTTCAAGATTAAACTGCCCATTTAAAACTGACATTTATTGCGAGCAACCCAATCCACCTGGGTAATAATCCTGCTCTTTAGTCAACATCACGATACGACACACCTGTTCTCGGAAGGTTTATCTTCATTTATTCACAGAAAGGGAGGTAGAGAGAAACAAGAATGTGTGTGCATAAAAACAACTTTAAATTCACTTTCTGCAAAACTTGGAGCTACACAAATGTATCCGTGTTCAGTACATTTCCTCCATGTGGAGAACGGGGATGTGAGGTACAACTGACTGTGTTTATTTCTGCTGATTTAATCATATATTGGACTGTAGCTCCTTCACACACTCAGAAGCTTCTCTCCTTTCTCCACTGTCTGAAACGAAGGCATCAGATCATGTCAGATGAAAGCAGAAATCTGACCAACAGGGACCAACAGTCCGTGAGATGCATTGTGGACTTGAGCTTAGCAGCACTAACGAGCCACGCATCTCAGTTTAAAGTGTTTTAAAGTCCTGTCACAAACCAGCGGTCACTTCTGTCTGTGCTTTGATTCAGAACTCACGGCTCAGTATATTCGACCCAGTGGGAATTAGACATCCAGCACAACTCGGCTGCAGTCAGAGGGGAAAATCAAGCTCCAAGAAAAGTGCGCCGGGCTTTGAAGACAATTCTCTTTGTGGTCAAACCTTCAAGCCAGAAATACTTTTTCCATGTACTTACATTGAGAGAGAGAGGTCTCAGATCATTATTATGAAGTACAACGTTAGTTCAATCAGGACTGCTGTGTCTCAAGTCGGGTACAATTCTAAGTCCATCCATCCATCTTCTCCCCTTATCCGTGGTCGGGTCTCGGGGGTAGCAGTTCCAGCAGAGAGCCCCAAACGCTCCTTTCCCCTCATCAACCAGCTCTGACTGGGGGGTCCCAAGGCGCTCCCAGGCCAGCGAAGAGATATAGTCCCTCCACCTGGTCCTAGGTCTACCCCTTGGTCTCTTCCCAGCTGGACGTGCCTGGAACACCTCCCTAGGGAGGCGCCCAGGTGGCATCCTAACTAGGTGCCCGAACCACCTCAACTGGCTCCTTTCGACGCGAAGGAGGAGCGGCTCAACTCCGAGTCCCTCCCGGATGACCGAACTCCTCACCTTATCTCTAAGGGAGACGCCAGCCACCCGGCGGAGAAGAAAACCCATCTCGGCCGCTTGTATCCGCGATCTCGTTCTTTGGGTCGTGACCCATCCTTCATGACCGTAGGTGAGGGTAGGAACGGCCCGGAGACGGAGAGCTTTGCCTTCTGGCTCAGCTCCCTTTTCGTCACAACGGTGCGGTTAAAGCGACTGCAGTACCGCTCCCGCTGCTCCGGTTCTCCGGCCCATCTCACGCTCCATTGTTCCCTATCCTGAAATAAGGTCTATGGTTAACACAAGCTGAAGAGATGTTTGTTCTACAACATAACGTCAACCCCACTGATGGATTTAAAAACGGATGTTGCTAACAAGTGTCTAAATGAGACGACTAAACGTCATCACGCTCAACATTAGCCTCCTTTAGCTTAGCGGTGGAGACGTGAAGTCATGTGACCCTGTTGTAGTTCCTTTATAGCCCAACATTAGCCACTTTTAGCTTAGTGGTGGTGACGTGAAGTCATGTGACCGTGCTGTAGTTCCTTTATAGCCCAACATTAGCCTCCTTTAGCTTAGCGGTGGTGACGTGAAGTCATGTGACCGTGCTGTAGTTCCTTTATAGCCCAACATTAGCCTCCTTTAGCTTAGCGGTGGTGACGTGAAGTCATGTGACCGAGCTGTAGTTCCTTTATAGCCCAACATTAGCCTCCTTTAGCTTAGCGGTGGTGACGTGAAGTCATGTGACCGAGCTGTAGTTCCTTTATAGCCCAACATTAGCCTCCTTTAGCTTAGCGGTGGTGACGTGAAGTCATGTGACCGTGCTGTAGTTCCTTTATAGCCCAACATTAGCCTCCTTTAGCTTAGCGGTGGTGACGTGAAGTCATGTGACCGAGCTGTAGTTCCTTTATAGCCCAACATTAGCCTCCTTTAGCTTAGCGGTGGTGACGTGAAGTCATGTGACCGAGCTGTAGTTCCTTTATAGCCCAACATTAGCCTCCTTTAGCTTAGCGGTGGTGATGTGAAGTCATGTGACCATGCTGTAGTTCCTTTATAGCCCAACATTAGCCACCTTTAGCTTAGCGGTGGTGACGTGAAGTCATGTGACCGTGCTGTAGTTCCTTTATAGCCCAACATTAGCCTCCTTTAGCTTAGCGGTGGTGACGTGAAGTCATGTGGACCGTGCTGTAGTTCCTCTATAGCCCAACATTAGCCTCCTTTAGCTTAGCGGTGGTGACGTGAAGTCATGTGACCGTGCTGTAGTTCCTCTATAGCCCAACATTAGCCTCCTTTAGCTTAGCGGTGGTGACGTGAAGTCATGTGACCGTGCTGTAGTTCCTTTATAGCCCAACATTAGCCTCCTTTAGCTTAGCGGTGGTGACGTGAAGTCATGTGACCGAGCTGTAGTTCCTTTATAGCCCAACATTAGCCTCCTTTAGCTTAGCGGTGGTGACGTGAAGTCATGTGACCGTGCTGTAGTTCCTTTATAGCCCAACATTAGCCTCCTTTAGCTTAGCGGTGGTGACGTGAAGTCATGTGACCGTGCTGTAGTTCCTTTATAGCCCAACATTAGCCTCCTTTAGCTTAGCGGTGGTGACGTGAAGTCATGTGACCGAGCTGTAGTTCCTTTATAGCCCAACATTAGCCACCTTTAGCTTAGCGGTGGTGACGTGAAGTCATGTGACCGTGCTGTAGTTCCTTTATAGCCCAACATTAGCCACCTTTAGCTTAGCGGTGGTGACGTGAAGTCATGTGACCGTGCTGTAGTTCCTTTATAGCCCAACATTAGCTACCTAGCATATTTTTTTGTTTCACTTGCATGTATTTTGGAAAATGTGTGTTTTTATATTTGCATCGTCTCGCCGCTGAAGCACCTGTCGGTCTCCGTACAATGACACATTAAATCCCAAATACGGTTTCTCTCTATGACGTCTAAATGCTCTCTGTGCACCCGGTCGCTCTCAGCATTGAATTGTTATTTTCCTCTCTGACACTGTTCTCACTAATTTATTCATACTTTTACACAATGATTGCAATCAGATGCTAAAATAGGGTGAACTTGCCCTAAAGGTACAACAGTCTAGGATCATCTTTGTGCCGTAATATCATTAGAGCAATATCTTTGTATGAATCAGAGCCTGAGACAGAAAGCAGCTGCAGGTAAAGCCCTTACTGAAGTCTAAAGATGACCTCCGTCTGGATTGGAGCTCGTTAAGCTTCCCCCTCAGGACTCGCAGTCACCGTGGACACTAATTGGCTGTTACTCTCCACTACACTCCAACAACAAGAGGTTAATTGAAGCTGAGAAACAAGGAATAGTCCAAATATCCAGAAAGCCCGTCGTCGCCGCTCTCGTCTCGTGTTGTTGCTCATGTTTGTTTTATATTTGGCGTATTACTGTCGTCGAGCTCTCCTCGGTGCCAGGGTTTGTTTGTTTGATAATTTATTTGTCCCGATTATCATTAACTCATGCATGCCAGCGGCTGTTCTTCCTGGGCTCAACGCAGCTTCCACAGAGACAATACAGAACCACAACCATAGGCTTCCTTTAAACCGGGGACGCTGGGAACATGTCCGCTTTTGGAAATGGCCAATTTATGTTTTTATGTGTCAGACAAACCGGTATATCTTTCTTACTCTGTAATGCTTCCGGCGCAGACTGAAAACTCATCTCCTTCGACTCCACTTCGAGGATAGAACGACTAACAAAGCACTTATATACTAACAAAGGGCTGGCTTATCTAAAGCCAGTTGAGCAGCACTTGAAACGATTGGCTCTTTGAAACCTGATGTTCTTTATGATTCTGTTTTCCTCAAGGTTGTGTCTTCCTGGTCGAATGCACTTATTGTAAGTCGCTTTGGATAAAAGCGTCAGCTAAATGCAATGTAATGTAATGTAATGCTGCTTTGTTTCTATCTCTGTTGTGAGATGCTTATATTTTAGAATAGCTTATTTCTACTCTTTAAATGTATTATGTGCAATGCCTCGTTTTGTTTTACCCCAAATTGGGATTCATAAAGTACATTTTATCTTATTTTATCATAATTTTGTCCCCACCACTTTGCATCAGGAGAATCTGTGGAGAATGTTCAGAAAGCTTCTGGAGTCTGCGGGCTCTTCTCGTGTTGGGTGTGTTTCTGGGGACTCGAGTGGTGCATCTTGGACCTGCGACATATCAGTAATGCTTGAATAAAGCATAGCGTTGCCCCAGCGTTGCCTAGTTACTGCTCTAGTTGTCAAAAAAAGTTCTGTGTGCTAAAACGATCTCCCATGAACAGAAAGCACATGAACCCCTCACAGCGAGGAGCTCTGAATGAAAGAGTAAAGACCTTTCAGTGCTTTTTAAAAGCGTGTATTATTTTGTTCTAAAAGATGATACTTTCCCCACCTTCACATTCAACGCACTGGATGAACTACTTTTGTTGGATACTTTCTCTAGTGACATTAGCATGCAGTATTTACAGCCTGATGTGAAAGGTGTGGGGACAGATGACGACAGACTGCTACAAATACACACACTTAGCAAATGCCCCCCCCCCCCCCCAGTGTTAATGCGCCGTGCAACAAAATGGCTCAGCACCAAAGTCTCACACACACACACACACACACACACACACACACACACACACACACACACACACACACACACACCGTGTTAAAAGGATAAGCTGCTCCTGCTGAGTATGTCAAAATGAAGCTGCACTGATTCCTCCACACTCCCACCTCATCCAGGATGCATTACATATTTAAAGACTCTTCCGACCTGCTCGGGGCTTTGCTCGGTTTAATTCCTGATCTCATGACAGAGGAAGTCCTGCCAGACTCAGATGTGTTTCCAGACAATTCCTTAAAGACGTCTCGGTTATTCTGTAGGAGTCGTAAATATCAACGGAAAGACAACCGCCCGCTTTTAAGAAACCAAATATCGAGAGTTTGTAAGTTTTAGAATGCTTTGATTTCCTGCTTTCAGACCAATAGGAACGCAGATGACCATCGGTGCATTTATTGGTTGAATATGTTTTTCTATGATTGTCGTTGCTTTTATTGATTGCAATGTGCACCCCTTAAAAACAAGATGTTCAATCTGAGAGGGCTTAAACATCGGCATAAAACAACCTCCTCCTCCTCCTCCTCCTCCTCCTCCTCCTCCTCCTCCTCCTCCTCCTCCTCCTCCTCCTCCTCCTCACAACATGACTCTGCACCACCTGTTGGAGGTCAGACCTTCATCAGACCCCTGCTAACACACCCTGTTTGTGACCAGGAGAGGACCAGAGTCGCCTGAAGCAGTCTCCGCTGAGAGGGAGGGAAACCAGTGGACTGTAGCCAATTAGGATCCACCCCTGCTGTCATGTGTCTGCAGGATACAGCCTCCCAGAGGTGGAGGAAGCACTCAGACTGGCACTGGGCAACAACGTGGCCTCAATCCGGAAAGAAGTACAGTGGGGGCGCCAGCTAAAATCTTGCCTGGGGCAGAAAGTTGGTCAGGGCACACACACACACACACACACACACACACACACACACACACACACACACACACACACACACACACACACACACACACACACACACACAGAAGGCCCGAACCAAGCCCCCAGGACGTGGGGACTCTGATGAAAATATTAATTGTGTCCAAACGGCGGTACTAAAACTTCCGGATCAGTCCGTGACGTCACCCGGCGCAGAAAGACTTTCCACATTGACTAACACGGAGAGAGACACGTCTGTAAATCAGCAGATATTTGTTTTCACTAAATAAAAAGTATGAACGATGTTATTAAAGCCCTTATTAGAATCATTCGGTCCTTAAAGTTGCAAAATGCACTAAAAGCCGAGTCTAGATTTCTGTCTCCATTCATTCCACTGAGCCGAGAGCGGGAGCTCCGAGGGCTTCATGACAGGAGGCGGGGCTTAAGGGGCGCATGCTCCGTGAGCGCTCATACGGACTCTTCTGCTCTGACAGCCAGGCATGCTGGGTAATCTGTGACGTTTCGCTCTCTCAAAAGTCGGGCCATTTCGTCCTCATGCGCCAACGAGCAGCTCTCATAGGACAGAACGAGAGCCCGCCTCCCACGCGGCATCCAGTTCTTATTCTGCAGCCATGCTCCGAACAGCCTGCGTGGCATGTACATGTCTATGGGGGGGGGGGGTCATTGAAACTGAGCCACGGCCGTTGAGTGGTTTGAAAAAATAATGTATCATATAATCTTTCTTTATCTGAATAATGGAAACGGGTCCCACAGACCGGACACCATGAAGGAGGAGTCAAGGAGTCAAGGAGTCAGTCAACAGTGCATCAACGAGAGTCCTGCAGAGCTGGAGGAGACAGAGGAAGGTGATTGGTGGAGGATATGAACTTAGCTCACCAGGTGCACGCAGGTCAGAGTCTCATGGGCGATGTTCTCTTTCTGTCTGAGCTGTGCAGCGGCAGGCTCCAGGAGTGAGGACATGAGGATCCAGGGATCTCAGGACATATTATATCATGTCTCTCAAACGCTGCACTGGATTTACTGTTATCTCTAAGAACACACGTGACTATCGGATCACACGGTGTCCATGTTTGGAATATTAAACACGGAAATCCAATTTTAAAATCAAGTCAAGTTTTATTTATAGAGCACTTTATAAACGATGTGTGGTGTCAGCCAAAGTGCTGCATGTAATAAAGATAGCCTACAGTAGAGACGCTTAGCAAATACAGCTCAGACCCTCTGTCCTCAGACCCTCTGTCCTCAGACCCTCTGTCCTCAGACCCTCTGTCCTCAGACCCTCTGTCATTAGAACCTCTGTCCTCAGACCCTCTACCCTTAGACCCTCTGTCCTTAGACCCTCTGTCCTCAGACCCTCTGTTCTTAGACCCTCTGTCCTTAGACTCTCTGTCCTCAGACCCTCTGTCCTCAGACCCTCTGTCCTCAGACCCTCTATCCTCAGACCCTCTGTCCTCAGACCCTCTGTCCTCAGACCCTCTGTCCTTAGACCCTCTGTCCTCAGACCCTCTATCCTCAGACCCTCTGTCATCAGACCCTCTGTCCTTAGACCCTCTGTCCTCAGACCCTCTGTCCTCAGACCCTCTGTCCTCAGACCCTCTGTCCTCAGACCTTCTGTCCTTAGACCCTCTGTCCTTAGACCCTCAGACCCTCTGTCCTCAGACCCTCTGTCCTTAGACCCTCTGTCCTTAGACCCTCTGTCCTTAGACCCTCAGACCCTCTGTCCTTAGACCCTCTGTCCTCAGACCCTCTGTCCTCAGACCCTCTGTCCTTAGACCCTCTGTCCTCAGACCCTCTGTCCTCAGAGCCTCTGTCCTCAGACCCTCTGTTCTTAGACCCTCTGTCCTTAGACCCTCTGTCCTCAGACCCTCTATCCTTAGGCCCTCTGTCCTTAGACCCTCTGTCCTCAGACCCTCTGTCCTCAGACCCTCTGTCCTTAGATCCTCTGTCCATAGACCCTCTGTCGTCAGACCCTCTGTCGTTAGACCCTCTGTCATTAGACCCTCTTTCCTTAGACCCTCTGTCCTTAGACCCTCTGTCCCTAGACCCTCTGTCCTTAGACCCTCTGTCCTTAGACCCTCTGTCCTTAGACCCTCTGTCCTCAGACCCTCTGTCCTTAGACCCTCTATCCTCAGACCCTCTGTCCTCAGACCCTCTGTCCTCAGACCCTCTGTCCTCAGACCCTCTGTCCTCACACCCTCTGTCCTCAGACCCTCTGTCCTCACACCCTCTGTCCTCAGACCCTCTGTCCTCAGACCCTCTGTCCTCAGACCCTCTGTCCTTAGAACCTCTGTCCTTAGAACCTCTGTCCTCAGACCCTCTATCCTTAGACCCTCTGTCCTTAGACCCTCTATCCTTAGACCCTCTGTCCTTATACCCTCTGTCCTCAGACCCTCTATCCTTAGACCCTCTGTCCTTAGACCCTCTGTCCTCAGACCCTCTGTCCTCAGACCCTCTATCCTTAGACCCTCTGTCCTTAGACCCTCTGTCCTTAGACCCTCTGTCCTCAGACCCTCTGTGCTTAGACCCACTGTTCTTAGACCCTCTGTCCTCAGACCCTCTATCCTTAGACCCTCTGTCCTCAGACCCTCTATCCTCAGACCCTCTGTCCTCAGACCCTCTGTCCTCAGACCCTATGTCCTCAGACCCTCTGTCCTCAGACCCTCTGTCCTTAGACCCTCTGTCCTTAGACCCTCTGTCCTCAGACCCTCTGTCCTCAGACCCTCTGTCCTCAGACCCTCTGTCCTTAGACCCTCTGTCCTTAGACCCTCTGTCCTCAGACCCTCTATCCTCAGACCCTCTGTCCTCAGACCCTCTGTCCTTAGACCCTCTGTCCTTAGACCCTCTGTCCTTAGACCCTCTGTCCTCAGACCCTCTGTCCTCAGACCCTCTATCCTTAGACCCTCTGTCCTCAGACCCTCTGTCCTCAGACCCTCTGTCCTCAGACCCTCTGTCCTCAGACCCTCTGTCCTTAGACCCTCTGTCCTCAGACCCTCTGTCCTCAGACCCTCTGTCCTTAGACCCTCTGTCCTTAGACCCTCTGTCCTTAGACCCTCTGTCCTTATACCCTCTATCCTTAGACCCTCTGTCCTCAGACCCTCTATCCTCAGACCCTCTGTCCTTAGACCCTCTGTACTTAGACCCTCTGTCCTTAGACCCTCTGTCCTTAGACCCTCTATCCTCAGACCCTCTGTCCTCAGACCCTCTGTCCTTAGACCCTCTGTCCTTAGACCCTCTGTCCTCAGACCCTCTGTCCTCAGACCCTCTGTCCTTAGACCCTCACATCGTACAAGGAAAAACTTCCAGAGAAACCCCACAGTTTAAGGGAACATGGGAGAAAGCTAAGGTAGAGCAGCAGAGGAGGATCCTCTCCAGGACGGACAGACTGCAATAGATGCCGTGTGTGAATCCAAGAGATAATACATTTTACAGCATATAGACCGAATGTTAGTGTTAGTGTTCTGTAATGAGAAGATGAATCCACGAGGATGTCAGCTACAATCCTGAGGAAGCCATCAGGGAAGCAGCATGACGAGACCCAAGGCAGGACCGCAGAGACAGGTTCAGCCACGACCCGAAGTCCACGACTTAATCCAGAGCTCAGGATAGAGGATCCAGGACTCAGGACCACAGCAAGAGGATCAGCCTGGACTCCGGGTCCCGGCGTAGATATAGATACAAGACAAGAACAAAGATGTGGGTAATCGGAACAAGAGAATACACAGACACAGACAGAGAGGGGGAAGGTCACTGGATACAAGTTATTCTTGATGACCCTCTAGAAAGATCTCATGAACTTCCCCACTCAACCCATCAAGACCCGAGCAGTTCTGTTGGATATAGATAAGAACCAGAGAGAGGGAGCACAACAACCTATCTTAGGAATTATAGTTCCTGTTGGGTTTAAAACATCGTTATAATATATGTTTTATACGGCACAGAATCCTGTAAATAGCACACATACGGCACAGCACACACGATGAGGACTGAGGAAGACAAATCTAAATGCTTTAAACAACCAATACAACTAATTACAATCTGCCTTACAACAGAAGACACTGATTAATATGTACCTCAACAATTACTCTCATTGTGCTGACGTTCCTAACCGGGGGAATAAGAGAGCTGTATTATGTCACTCGAGAAGGTGAGGAAGATATGAAGGAATGAAGATGGACTGCCAGGAACATTTATATGACAATAACTCATTCTGTCAGCAAATCTATCTTTTTAAACTGGATTTAATAAAGTTGGCTGGGTCCTTTTTAAATAGATCCCAGTGTGTTGTGTGTGGAAAGTTAAAACTAAAATAGCCCAACATTAGCCTCCTTTAGCTTAGCGGTGGTGACGTGAAGTCATGTGACCGTGCTGTAGTTCCTTTATAGCCCAACATTAGCCACCTTTAGCTTAGCGGTGGTGACGTGAAGTCATGTGACCGTGCTGTAGTTCCTTTATAGCCCAACATTAGCCTCCTTTAGCTTAGCGGTGGTGACGTGAAGTCATGTGACCGTGCTGTAGTTCCTTTATAGCCCGACATTAGCTTCCTTTAGCTTAGCGGTGGTGACGTGAAGTCATGTGACCGTGCTGGAGTTCCTTTATAGCCCGACATTAGCTTCCTTTAGCTTAGCGGTGGTGATGTGAAGTCATGTGACCGTGCTGTAGTTCCTTTATAGCCCAACATTAGCCGCCTTTAGCTTAGCGGTGGGGACGTGAAGTCATGTGACCGCGCTGTAGTTCCTTTATAGCCTAACGTTTTACTTCAGAAAAGTGTTTTAATATGTGGAGATTATCCTGCTGAAGCAAACGTATAAGTCACACTCAGGATATGGAACCAACATCAATAATTCAGTTTGCAGCAGGGAGCTGTCAGAGGTAGACTAGATAAAACTTTTCACTGGATAAATAGACATGTTTTATGTAACAGTAGAGAAAAAAGAAATGTCTCTGGAAATGTGGTTATTGTTAAGGTCTGACTGCCATGAAAAAAAGTCTGTGCAGCGTTTCGAGGCAAGTCTTTGAGAGAGGAGTACGTTGTAATCACGATGACAAACATCAGAGCCTCTTCAGTGTTTGGGTGTTCTCGGGTTTCTCTAATAAACTCATTATCTCTCGAGTGTTGCTCTTCATCCCAATGTCACCCTCGCACTTCGATAACAGCTGCTTATTCCCAACATGCTGTGTCCCTGAGCTGCTCCCTCAGCGCCTCCGGGGAAACACGTTCAGACGTTCAATCGGATTCATTCTGAATGATGTGCTGCAGATTTATCCTCAACCGTGTTCTGACGGGCACTTCCTCTCAGGTGCTGCTGTAGGATTTTTTTTGTTGTACTTCAGTAAAAGTAGAAGTACTCAGATCTTGTGCTTGAGTAAAAGTAGAAGTACTCAGATCTTGTGCTTGAGTAAAAGTAGAAGTACTCAGATCTTGTACTTGAGGAAAAGTAGAAGTACTCAGATCTTGTACTTGAGGAAAAGTAGAAGTACTCAGATCTTGTACTTGAGGAAAAGTAGAAGTACTCAGATCTTGTGCTTGAGTAAAAGTAGAAGTACTCAGGTCTTGTGCTTGAGTAAAAGTAGAAGTACTCATATCTGGTACTTGAGTAAAAGCAGAAGTACTCAGATCTTGTACTTGAGTAAAAGTAGAAGTACCAGAGTGTAGGAATACTCTGTCACAGTAAAAGTCCTGTATTCAAAATGTTCCTCAAGTGAAAGTAGAAAGTATTCTCATCAAAATATAGTGAAAGACAGTAAAAGTATTCGTTGTGCAGATTGGTCCATTTCAGAATAATATATATGATATGTTTTATAAAGATTGATCATGAACGTGAAAATAAAATATATATAAGTACTCAGATCTTGTACTTGAGTAAAAGTAGAAGTACTCAGATCTTGGTGAAGGTGCAGCTAGTCTGAAGTACTTTGTAGACTGCAGGGTAGCTGGTGAAGGTGCAGCTAGTCTGAAGTACTTTGTAGACTGCAGGGTAGCTGGTGAAGGTGCAGCTAGTCTGAAGTACTTTGTAGACTGCAGGGTAGCTGGTGAAGGTGCAGCTAGTCTGAAGTACTTTGTAGACTGCAGGGTAGCTGGTGGAGGTGCAGCTAGTCTGAAGTACTTTGTAGACTGCAGGGTAGCTGGTGAAGGTGCAGCTAGTCTGAAGTACTTTGTAGACTGCAGGGTAGCTGGTGGATTTACTCCAGGTGGAACTAAAGTCTGATTCAACACTTGATTAGATTTCACATCATTCATCCAGATCTGTGAAGTAACTAAAGGTATTAAATACATGTAGTGGAGGAAAAGTACACCATGTACCTCTGAACTGTAGAGGAGTAGAAGTACACAGTAGCTACAGAACATGGAAATACTCAAGTAAAGTACAAATACCTCAAAATGTTACTTCATTACAGTACTTAGTTACTTTCCGCTGCTCATTGTTTCAGAACGGGTTTTATGCACAGAGACACAGAAAGAAGAATACGTAGCAAAAGAAAATGAAAAGGTACTTCTGATATATGGCGCCTGCTTTGCTGTCACTTCCTCTAAATCCTCCTCGCCCTCGCACGCACACACGCACACACACACACACACACACACACACACACAGTTGGCTCTGGGCTGTTAGTCTCATCAGAAAACCCTCCACGCCTCGTGTCCTTGCCTCTGGAATTGGATGCCACGCAGGATTATTACTCCTCCTCCACACACACACACACACACACACACACACACACACACACACACACACACACACACACACACACACACACACACACACACACACACACACACACACTGTTCGCTGAGAGGTGTGTGTTTCTGCTGGATGTGGAAAGTTCCGGTGAGTTCACCCTGACCTCACCTGGCCGTACCTGCAGGATGTAACACTGCAACACGACTGCTGGAGCCAATCAGAGGGCCGTTTGAAAGAACACAGACAACAAGGAATGCACATCAAAATGAAGGAAATAAAATGTCACGAAGACAACTTTTGTTTTTTAGAGATAATGATAAAGAGTGATCTGTGAGTTTTAGTCGTTAGTTATTGCAGCAAACTAAGAAAAGCTTTTGACCGTGAACTCTCAAATTGCTTTAATATCTCAGACGATTTCTCTGAATTTTGATATTGTTCGGAATTTTTCTCAGAATTTTGATATTTTTACTTATTTTCTGAGAATTTTGACTTTTTTCTTAACATTTTGATAGTTAATTTTTTTTCAAGGGATCATAACAAATAAATAAAGTGAATAACCTTTTCCCAGACTTTCAGGACGGTTTGCAAAGAGCTGATGAGTTGCCATACGCTTCCTAAGGATATAAATCCATAGATCACGTGTCCACACATCTCCTTCGCTCGTTGTGAAACAAGTATTGGAAGAATCGGAGCTCAAAATACAAATGTTTTCTCCCGTCAAGAAACCGGGGTTATGGGGGTTAGTTGTGGAGAAAAAACAACAGGCAAGGCATGATCAGAGAAGAAGAACCGCTGAGGAGCATCAGAGCTGCACGGCTGCTAAAGAATCACACAATCTGAGAGAAATGTCTTCCTTTGAAGGATCTAAGAGTCCGGAGTGAGTTTCTGCTGCTTCTCATCACGCTCTCAACCGTTTACAGAAAGTGTTAACAAGGAAACTCCGGCTGCAGCTGTTACGGTTGAGTGAAGGAAGCAGGACCCAAATGCAGATGATTAACCTTTATTTCAAGGATATGAAAATAACTCGGACAAACAAAACACTCCACGGTGAACTCAGTCACCAACAAAAGACGAACCAACACTGAACACAGGAAGAGACTAAATACAGGGAGGGGTAATCACGAGACGAGAAACAGCCGGGCAGGGGAGGAGAAACACGAGGGCCACAGGTGAACACAATCAGACAATCAGATACACCAGGGAAACTAACGCCAGGCGGGAGGACACAGAGAGAGGGACCAGACAACACAAGGGAGACAGGTGAACACAATCAGACAACTAGACACACCAGGGAAGCTAACGACAGGGGGGAGGACACAGAGAGAGGGACCAGACAACACAAGGGAGACAGGTGAACACAATCAGACAATCAGACACACCAGGGAAACTAACGCCGGGGGGAGGACACAGAGAGAGGGACCAGACAACACAAGGGAGACAGGGAGAACAGAACAGCAAAATAAACCCAAACATACAAAACTACAAACGTGACATAACATGATAATCGTGACAGCGGCACTGAATGTAAAACAGTGACCAACACACTCTCACAGTCTGCGTACAAATGACACGACTTTGCAAAGGCGTGCAATAGATACGCAGAAGTCCGATTTGCGTGCATATGATGCGCTGATATCGCACCTCACACATTAAAACAATATTATATTTGCCGTGTCGTCTTTGGCTCCAGTAATCAGCGCCCTGAAGTTATTTCAGACTATTCAGCTGGAGAGGACTCTTTAAAGTAGAGACACTACATACTGATACACACCTGAACATCAGCAGGAGAGGACTCTTTAAAGTAGAGACACTACATACTGATATACACCTGAACATCATCAGGAGAGGACTCTTTAAAGTAGAGACACTACATACTGATATACACCTGAACATCATCAGGAGAGGACTCTTTAAAGTAGAGACACCACATACTGATATACACCTGAACATCAGCAGGATAGGACTCTTTAAAGTAGAGACACTACATACTGATATACACCTGAACATCAGCAGGAGAGGACTCTTTAAAGTAGAGACACTACATACTGATATACACCTGAACATCAGCAGGAGAGGACTCTTTAAAGTAGAGACACTACATACTGATATATACCTGAACATCAGCAGGAGAGGACTCTTTAAAGTAGAGACACTACATACTGATATACACCTGAACATCAGCAGGAGAGGACTCTTTAAAGTAGAGACACTACATACTGATATACACCTGAACATCAGCAGGAGAGGACTCTTTAAAGTAGAGACAATACATACTGATATACACCTGAACATCAGCAGGAGAGGACTCTTTAAAGTAGAGACACTATATACTGATATACACCTGAACATCAGCAGGAGAGGACTCTTTAAAGTAGAGACACTACATACTGATATACACCTGAACATCAGCAGGAGAGGACTCTTTAAAGTAGAGACAATACATACTGATATACACCTGAACATCAGCAGGAGAGGACTCTTTAAAGTAGAGACACTATATACTGATATACACCTGAACCTCAGCAGGAGAGGACTCTTTAAAGTAGAGACACTACATACTGATATACACCTGCACATCAGCAGGAGAGGACTCTTTAAAGTAGAGACACTACATACTGATATACACCTGCACATCAGCAGGAGAGGACTCTTTAAAGTAGAGACACTACATACTGATATACACCTGATCATCAGCAGGAGAGGACTCTTTAAAGACCTTTAGAAATAATAGCTATAAGATGCATCCTTGAAGGTGACGGCTGCCATGAGAACACGGTGCATTAGAGGGAAACCCTCTGATCTTCGCTCCTTCGATCTCTTTGATGTTTCCCTGACATCTGTAATTGACTTTCTTGTTGGACGCCTCGTCCTCTTCCACCTCAGCGCTTCTGAGTGCTTACACAGAGGGACTACTTTCTGAATGAGGCGTGATTACCCGTGGGTAGACGGTGAACACTCAGTATTCCCAATTAGTAATAGTGGCTAGAAGAGATCCATTATAATGATGGAAAGTCGCTGTGGAAGAAGAAGAACTGTGGAACGTAAACACCCGAACATCTGATGTTTACTGGTGAGTTATCATCAGACCCTTCACTCTGAGGTGTCTTCATGATTACGTGTGATGTTTGTTTGTCAGCAGGGTCTCTGAAACACCACAGGTCTGATTTTCAAGCAGCTTGGGGAGAAAGAATAACTCCTTTTTAATGTTGGAGCGGATCCAATTATGTTTCAGTTCATCGAGCGTTGCAAGGTGTTCGGGTGCATCCATGTGGTGTCGGAATAATTGGATGAATTAGATCCAGGACTCGGAAATCAACGCATCTTTCCAGCATTCGCATTTCGACTTCAATTACTGAGCACGTGAACGCCCCGATGCTCTGCAGAGCGCCGTCACAGTTGGAAATACATCTTTCTCTCCAACCTTTGTTTATTGGTTGTTGTTTAGGGTTACAGCGTGGAGGTGAAGTCGCCGGGTTGCCAGCTCTATGAACCCAGACATGTTGAGGACCCCAACGTGTTCTGATAGACATGTTTAGTACACTGAAACAAAAATGAACCGTGGACTTTAATTAAATGTATCATGTCAACAGATTAAACATACACGTATTAGGTTAGTTGAAAGCAATAATATTAAGTTGAACCTACTATTTCTATATTTGTATTTAATATTATTGCTTTCAACTAAGCTAAAACCAAACGTTTAAATGTTTTCAGTGTTGGGGTTAGGGTTAGGGTTCTTACATCTTCCCGCTGGAAAAAATGCTGCTCCAAAAACAAGTTAATCAATAATGAAAACAAGCTGTTTTAAATAAGTACAAACATCTGCCAATAGAACAAGTGAACTTGGTAAGAAGAGATATTTAGATAAATCACATCTTGTAATCAGCAGAACTCATTTTGAAGTATATTCGACCAGAATCAGGAAATGTTACAATATAAGCTGCAAATGCTCAAAATGTTCCTGTTTTCTGGTGATTTTCTAATAAATATGTGAAGAATAAGTGTTTCATCTGAGATGTTTTTACTTAACAAGATGATGATATCTCACTGTATTGGTACTGCTGAAGTTATTGTGTCTTATATCAGTCGCAGAGACATGTTCTGACTAGATATTAGACGCACACTGGGCAGGATTTAGAGTTTCTGTAGTGGGCTGCATTGATATCAGCTGTGAAGGTAACATTAGTATAAACCATTGGCAGCTGGGAGGAAAACCAGCCCAGTATTTCACACCGGATTGATGAACCATGAATGTAATGATTAAAACCCACTCCCACAAGGAGGAGCGGAATACCTCAGAAAGCTGGAAATAGATGCAAGACGACTACAATAAAACACGCTAAACTACTAGAAAGGGATGCAAAATGACAAGAGAGACGCTAAGCTGCTACAAATAGAAGCAGAACAACTAAACCAATATGTGACAGATATGCAAATGACTTCAGAGGGACCGCATAGGGACGCAGAATTACCCAAAAAGATATAAACAACGACAAAGCGACGGGAAATCAGTAAAGCTCGACTTGAGTTTGGGTGACTTGTTCCTGTGTTACACATTGTGGTTTTCAGTACACTGATAGGTTTGTCCTACTTATAATAATGAGAGGCAGGGTCTGATGCGGGCGATGGTCTTTAAATGTGACATGGTTGACGTGAGGGTGGAAAGTGGGGGAGGGGTCGAGGAAGATGCCAAGGTTACGGATGTGAGTGGAGGGGTTGACGGTGGAGCCGTCGATGGTCAGAGAAACATCTTGGGTTGAGCGGGTACGTGAGTTTGGGCCCATGATTATAAGTTCCGATTTGTCACAGTTAAGTTTTAGAAAATAATTGTAAGTCTCTTTTCCAAAGAGACTTACACTTAGTGCAAAGACCATGGAGAATCAAACCCCGAACAACAAGCAAAGTGCAGATATCTTCACTTCAAGCAACATCGTCCCAGAGTCAGTGTTGGTGCATCAGATACAGGTTGAAAGGAAATCAAAAAGTGCTTCGTTTTTTTATTTATCTTTTTTTGGTAGCAATAACTTCATTTCAAGGTAAGCTGTCGAACACAGGAGAGGGGACACACAGAAAGAAGCCACGGTCCTCTTTAATATCTTCATCGTGCACTTTAAAGATATCTCTTTGAGAAATGTTGGTTAGTTGATTTTCGACAATGATTTATATTCAATAAAAAAGTGTTACACTGCAAACATGTAAAACTTGCCGAGTACATTTGAAGATGTCGTTACACTTGATATAAGACTTAATGACTGAAGTCTTGTTTTTAGACAAGGCATCTTTTTAAGTCAAATCTCCACTAACATCAGAAAACAGAACATGTCTGAGCACTGATTCTGGTCGAATTAGCTAAATACAAGATCTCATGTCTCTAATTATCCCATCTTCACTTCAAGACATCTTAAAAGCCATCGTGTACTAGTTCTATTGGCAGATGTGTTCACAGCGAAAACACCTTGTTTTTATTATTTATTTATTTTGGAGCAGCTCTTTGCATCTCTGTCTTTGTTGTCTTTATGAGGTCCCCATTAGCACTAGCGTGAGCATTGGATGTTCTGGGGTCTGCAGATGTGTTCGTTGTTCTCGAGTCCAGGAGGAAGTTAAAAAGAGACATGTAGTCTCGAAAAGGTTCACATGGGTAATTTAATTAAAGTAACGTGGTTTTGAAACAGACAGAGCAAATCAGGAACACGGCGCCATGTTCGCAAGGAGGAAGAAGAGAGACCGGCCGTTTCTCAATCTCGAGGATACTGGCTTCTAAGCCAATATTTCAAGGATGCTACGTCATCGAGTGCCGCCGAAGGACTGTTCCAATCTCCAGCATACTTGGAATTCCACCGAGGTCGCGTCCTTGGTTTGGGGGAAATGTCGAGGCTGCACATGGGTAGACTTCGCGTCCTTAAAATCCCCACAATGCTTTGCGCACGGACCAATTTCAAAAACCCTTGCGGAGAATGGCTGAACCGACGCAGCACACATTGAAATGTCAGTATGTAGTGGCGTAAAACATGTGTTGGTAAATGTGTGACTTTGTTACATTTGTTATCACCAAAAATGTGTTCCTGAAAGTAAAGCAAGTTCATAATTAGATCGTGAGGTATTTATTTTCGGTACAGTTTATGTTGAAACCGTTAGAGAGAGTGGCACACTTGTTAGCCTGTTCCATTCTTCTTCGTTTTCCGTAGCCGTGGCTTGGAAGCATACTTGCTTCGTTTCTGAAGGAAGTGACTTGGAAGTACGAGACTACCAAGCCAGCATCCTCACGATTGAGAAACGGCCACCGATTCTACGTGGAGCGACCTAAGCCGTTTCTCAATCGTGAGGATGCTGGCTTGGTAGTCGCGTACTTCCAAGCCAAGAGAGGGTTGTGTTTTCTGACACTTGATGAGTTCTCTGGAACACCGGGGACGCATATTCATACAAGACGTACAAAGGTGCATTTTGCATGATAGGTCCCCTTTAACATCCAGCAATTACGTTAGCCACAAGCTAATGCTAACCGGAAATGAAGTATTTTCAGAATGAAATAGTTTTAAGCTTACAGTATGTTTAATCTAAATTACATCATTTAAACATTGATTTTAATTTCTCGCAGGTCCTCACACACACAACACACACACACAAAAACATTAAAACAAAACAAAACAGCTCATAATTTCATGCAATTTACAGTGCTGTATGAAATGAATGCATTTTCGCCATCATAAGGCCAAACAAAAGTAAACACAAATAAGTTTACATAATAACAAAGTTAAAGTTTATTAATATAACTGACATCATTTGAGACATGGACAGCGGTTCAGAGAGAGATGTGGAAACAAGCAGGTTTGGAGGAAAACACGAGTGAACCAGAGATCCAACAAACATGAGTCTGAAGACATCAAAGCGGGGGGGAAGCTTTGATGCAACGGACAGCCGGACACGGGCACATGAGGGATTTCCAAAAATATAAAGTTTTCAAAAATGGGGAATGTTGAGGTCTTTTAAAAGTTGAGGGACAGAACTGGAACTTAATCAAACTGGAAACCAATCTTATCTTTATTCATTTAAAGATATCTTTTAGATATCCGTCGTCTCTCGTTTTAATGATGCACACGTTGGCGCCCATCAATCAGGAGAGCCTCGTCAGAGCCGTGGCTTCATGAATACTCGCCCTGCAGGGATGAATATGTATTGTATTTATTATCTAGAGAAGTGTCGTCCACCTGTGAAATGAATACCACTCCGTATGACGACATATTGATGATGGGATGGACGCACTGGTTTTCTGTGTGAAGAGATCTGGAGGTTTTATTTTCCATGTCAAATGTCTGGTCCAGGAGTTTCTACTTTGAAAAGAAATATATTAGGTACATTTTTGGTGTTTTGAGTTTCTTGCAGCGTTTGGTTTTTGCAGCGTTGTTTGCCAAAGGTTCAACGCCTCTCGACTGTCTTTGAATTCCTTAAAGCCCCTGTCACACTGTCCCGAAATTGACACCCGATGGACACACGATAAAGGAAATGTTCAAATTCAGCTGTGATCGTAGCAACATTGGGCCGTTCGTGAGGGCATCTAAGCCTTCGTATGACCGCCGGTGGAGTTTCTCAGGCTCCGGCAGCAACTTCGTAAGGCTCTCGACTGTCTTTGAATTCCTTAAAAGAAAGTCCCGTTGATATTCCCGTGGAAACAGAGAATCTCTTCCAAACTATCATTCAGTGTGTTCTACACTTTAACATTGGACGATGGAACCAAACGGGAGCATGCTCCGTCTTTTACGGACACAATGGCCGATGATCCAAGGCGACCCTCGTGGACAGGTGGACGTGGAGAGCGTTACCTGCCTAAACAGGACCACGTTTCTAAAACTCTACCGTAGTAATCCCAGATTTTGGGTCCAGGTGGTCTTCCCGTCAACTTTATTACCGGTTTGACTTTTTATTAAACATCTAGTCTAGCCCAAATCTAACCCAAACACCTTTTGAGCCAACTCGTAACTTATCTTCTATGCATGTTTATGGTAAAAAAAAATCATTTATACGAAAACAGCAAAGGCTGCGTCTCCCAAGACAAGACTCTGACAACAACTGAAAGAAAACCAGAACTTGAATACACTCAAGACGAATCACAAGGACACGACCCAGGTGGGGAGGGAAGAGAAACACACCAGGTGACTTCCTTTTGACTTCCTGCTTCTTCACACACTCTCTCCAGTACAGGTTGGCTCTGCGTGCTAAACACAGACCATATCACTTCCAGAACACGTCTCATTGTTTCTGACAGCAACGTTTCTGATTGGCCCGTGGGCGTAAAGCCCGCCCACATTTTAGTAATGTGGTCATGACGCAGCCAATCTGGGTCAGCTCCGTTGTTCCCCGTTTTTAGAGATGTGGGTACGGAGGAGAGGAGAGAGGGGTTTATTATTATTATAGGGATGGGTGGCGCAGTGGTCTGTGCATCTGATCATCAGATCAAGGGTGCTGGGAACTCCAGTTCGAAACCCGCTCCTGCCGCCACTGCGTCAGGCCGTTGTGTCCTTGGGCAAGACACTTCACCCGGATGTGCTCCTGTGGGTATTGTCCACAGTACATGTATAATACCAATGTGTACTTGTAAAAGCGCCTCGATGACCTCGAGGCGTGAAGATGGACGGTGTGGCGCAGTGCACTGTGCAATGATCATCAGATCAAGGGGTGAAACCCGCCGCTGCTGCGTCTGTAAAGCCGGTGTGTCCTTGGGCAAGACACTTGCCTGAACTTGCTCCTGTGGGTATTGTCCACAGTTTCTGACCATTGCATGTATGATATGTGTGATGTGTATTTGTGAAGCGCTTTGAGTAATTGAAAAAGCGCTATAATAAATGTAAGGAATTATTATTATTATTACTATTTCTGACACTTTGAGAGTCTCCTGACACACCGGGGACACAAGGGGGACACACCGGGGACACACGGTGATGTAGAGAAGACATCACTTTGTGAGTCTCCTGATACACCGGGGACACACCGGGGACACACCGGGGACACACGGTGATGTAGAGAAGACATCAACCGGTGCATTTTGCACGACAGGAGACCTTTAATGTTTCCTGTTCAATGAGAAAGGCTGGAAGAACGCTCCCTGAATAATTACCGTGTTTCCTCTGGAGAACAATCACAGATAAGGTCGATAGCAGCTGTCAGGAAATGTGCTGCAGCTGTGTGGACGTCGATGTAAACATTTATTAACGCACCATCTGGATCCTGCTGCGGCCACACACACACACACACACACACACACACACACACACACACACACACACACACACAAGCAGCAGGACTCACGCTGAGGAACATGGTGGAGAGGCCTTGATGTCATGGTGCATAAAAACAAGAATTCAAAATACAGGAAGAGAACTAGAAAAATATTAAAGATCATTAAAAAGATATCGTAAAATATAACAGTATTTACAATGTAATGTAAATGTAGCTATAAATGGACAATTAACATTTAATACCACATGTTCAGATCTATGATTCTGCTGTTCCCAGATCAAGTGAGATTTGAGAGAAACCCACTTTCCCTCTGTGTCATGGCCCCGCCCCTTTTTTGCGCTACAAAAACTTGAAATCTTGCCAAGTATATTCGTCTAATTTCTCGTCAGAGCTTGTCTTTACACTTGATATAAGACCTGATCACTTAAGAAGGGACGAGGCAGGGAGATACAGGGACTTGTTTTTAGACAAAGACCTTACTTTCAGTTGTATCTCAAATAAAATGTTTTATTTTACATTTTTATTCTAAATTCACAACACAGAACACTTTGGAGCATGTGTGGCTAACTGTGTAACACAACATTTCCTGATTCTGGTCAGATATAGTTCAAGATTACTAATTACAAGATCTGATTTAAATAAATGTCCGATTTCAGGAAACCTTACCAAGCTAATGTTCACTTGTTCTTTAGCCGTTAGTTTGACTTAGCAGCTTTTTTCGAGTGTGGTTTCGACTTGACTGGCGGTCAATATAAATATATCCTCCTCCTCCTCCTCCTCCTCCTCCTCCTCCTCAAGGCCTTTGCTCATCAGCCTCTGCAGAGAATTACCGGTTAACCTGATTTACATAAAAACAACATGCATCAAATGAAATTATCGTGATTTTATGCTCAACTCGACTCCGACCCCCAAAACATCCAGCGAGAGCCAAGGCCGGAAAGTTGTGTGTACACATTATTAATATTTATATGTAATTAACATTATAGTGTTCTGTCAGAAGGAGCAGAACACTGGCGGTCTGTGGGGTGAGATTTATTATCCACAGAGATATGTGAATACAAATATTAGAGTTTTATATTCAGAATATAGTTCTGTCCAGTTTAAACTATTCAGAAATGTTTGCTTTTTTTCACCAGATCGTTGAATTCAGATTTATTAACCTACTAAACCCTGAGGCTGTTTTTCAGAAAAGTCAGAATCAATATAGATGTTTTTTATTTTAAAGAAAATTCAGATTGAACATTTTAAAAAACTGTAAATTATAGTGTCTGTCCAAAAATGATTTCTTACTTATAGTGAAAGCTACCCTTGGATGATGGGTCAGTAGACTAAAGGCTTTAGGAATCCAAAGTACAACATATAAGAAGTACCCTGTATCAAGATTGATGCCAAACAAGTGACCTTTGACCTTTTTAGAGAGATTTAGCAAAAAGAACTCCACCTCTGAGGTGATTTGGGTGGAAATGGGGGTTTTACCGTTTCTCTGGAACCCATTGGTCGATTTTGGTGATTGACATCTCTTTCTGACCGTTAGAGCCAATAGAATCGAAGGGGAATTTCCACATACACGCCAACGTTACCAAAACAAAGTGGGGGCTTCGCGCATGCAGTTTTCAGTAAATTGAAACCTACCTCACGCTCTGAAATCTGAAAACGGAAAAGTAGGTTTATTGCTTATGGATTATCAGAAATCATTCAAAGGGACACAGACACATTGGATTAACCTATGGATTAACTTCAGCAGCGTTGTTATCGTTGTAATGCCATTGAAGACCACTTTTGACCAGAGTACGACTAAGATAAGACATAAAGCCGTTTTGGCTACCTAGCGCCACGTGTTTTGATGTCTGTTTTTCTTTATTATGTCGCGAGTTCTTATCATGGAGTGATGATATAGATACCTATCGATTCTGTGTACTCTCACGATGCTAGTCGATGGGTTTGATTTGCAGTTACGATAAGTAATAAGGGTGTTATACCGTGTTTTCTGTGCAACCGCCGTTAGCATTCTTTCGCTCGTGGCTAATTCAGAGGCTGAGCGTTAGCTTTGTGTTTCTTTTTGCAAAAAAGTTAAATAATGATCAGTTAGCTGAGTTTCTTCCCGTTACATGGATATAAAACATTCATAGTTTATTAAATATTAAGAATCCCTCAGTTTCCTGCAGATGATGCGTTTTTCCTCACCATGAACCTCTCCGCACGTCACTGCTACATACTGATATACACATTTTATATATTGATATCGTCACAATTGCTGATTAATACAATCTCTTCTTAGAGGTGGAAGAAAGCGCATTGAGCAACATATTAAGTCGTACCTTTTTCTAGATGTTCTGCTATCATTTGTGATGCTTCTTGAGATTGCTTGCTTCAGTGCAGACTTGTAGATACAGAATAATAATCCTGCTTTAAGTGTCTGTCACACAGGGCTAATGTAGTGCTGTCGGCAATACCCATCTCTAATGACAGCCCCTCGCAGCCTGCCGAGCACATGTCAAACTGTTATTCTCATTTAATCACAGGTGTTTGTTATCGGCTCTGACAGACTGAAGCCACGCCTGTTGAGTCACCATGAATCTGGACGACTAACCAATCATAATGTTCCTCCTGGTCTGCACTGGGTGCAGCCAGCCGCCCAGGGTCAGCTCTAGAACAAATCGAATGGGGGGGGGGCAATCATTTACCACAGGGGGGCACACACTGCCGTCAACAACCAACACACAAACACCAACGCAACTTCAATTTAAAAAAACATGCTGTAAAGTATGTTGTCTTTCACACACACTGCAGGGTGTCGTGCTATTGTATAGCGCACCTATGACTTGTGCACGGTTGTGGCACGACCACCAAAACAGAAACATATGGACATAGGCCACCATACAAAAAGTGTGCAAATGTATTTAGTATCCTATCCATGTGAACATGTTTTAGGTGGGGGTGGACCTAACCTCCTCTCGGGGGGTCTGGGGGCATGCTCCCCCGGGAAGATTATTTTTTAAATATTGAAGTTAAAGCATCGATCTGGTGCACTTTGAGAGCAACATGAAGAGATCTATGGATAGCCTACATCTCTCAGCATCCATATGAAACAGAACTGTACACAGATTTACTTTATCTTTATGGATATTTTACTAATCACTTCCCTAATCAGTGTAACAGATGAACATATCGCCACCGGGCTTTCATCTAAACACACAGCCAGGTAATGATAACAAAACAAAGGTCGGGGGTCATTGGTCAAGCAACACACCAATCAGAGAGCAGCAGTGAGCACACCTCAGGCTGTGTTTTATATTTGTATTCTTTATTTCTGACGTATTTCACACAAAAAACCTTTAGTGGAAACGTTTTCACTTATATGATTAAAAAAAAAAAAAACGGCAAAGTGGCAAGGCTCGCCCACGCTGCGTTGGGGGGGGCACAGTGACTCATTTGGGGGGGCATGGCCCGCGAATGACCCCCATGACGCCGACCCTGCAGCCGCCTGAAATGCACCTGTCAATTGTGCTGCTGGAGGAAGGTGCATTCAGTATTCTCTAATAAGGTCGACCGGGGAGATATGAAATGCTTCAGCTCAGGCTTGATGTCTTCTGACAGCTCGGACAACCTTCGAGCCGCCGTCTCATTGGTCGATACATCAAAGGTTGGCTCGCATAATAAATATATTTTTGAGGAGTCGGTTTCAATCTGAAAGTGTCAGGGTTGAGAAGGTCGACCCAAATGCAGAACAGACGAATGTCCAACAAGAAAATTAAAAGCATTTCCAATATTTTATTTTATTGGTTTTGCTCAGGAGGTTTCTGATCCAAGACTAATGAACAATGAGGGATTAAAGGGCAGCACACAGAATCACAAAACATGACAGATTATATTAACTGGAACTCAATTGTAATCTGAGTAGTTCAAGTCCAGCGTTTTTCCATAGACACACATCATCCAAATAACTGCAGACGGGATTTGACAGCCAGAGATTCCAGGGGTTCATCAATCAATCAGAGTTTATTTATTAAGCCCAATATCGAATTGTGAAACCCATATTCATAGAGCTGAACATTAAAACCAGAACATTTTCATTTGAAAAGCGTTAATTTAGTATCGTAGAATTTACATAAACTCCGTCATCTCTATCCCTAAGAATCAAATCTGTCTAAATGCTGTGTGCATCATTTTGTGAAGCTTATATCTAAAGCGACGTACACACACTACAATACTGAAATATGCACGAGCTGTTTTGGATAAAGCATCTTGTGCAAGTTACATCGTCAGGAAACCAAGGAGATTTTAAGAAGCTCTGGGAAGACCGTTAGTAAAGAAGAGGAAGGTGGGTGTGCGTTCAGTTAGGGGTTAAGCGCCTCGCTCCGGGGCTTTTTGACTGGGGGTGGGGGCGCTGGTGAAAAGTCGTCACCTCGTCTGAGTCACAGCCAGGATTTGATCCGCCGCTGACGGACGATCATCCATAACAACGGGTTGTTAGGGAGACTTTGAAGTGGCTGTGAGGCTCCGAGACCACCTGCTGCTCCCTGTGATGGCACCCTCGGGGGGGGGGGGGGATAGATCAGCCAGGGCCATTAACATCCATCTGATGCAACTCTCCTGTTATGAACCTTGACACAGAGGATGAAGACTCACATGCATCTCCCAGAGGCAAACATGGTGCGAAGAAAATAATCTTTACCTGAAACAAAAAAGCACTCTTAGGAGGGTGCAACGAGACGTCAGAAAGGAAAGCACTCTGACGGAGGATGACAAAACTAAAACACTGAGTCCACAGGAACAAACTCATTTCCATCACAATAATAATAATAATAATACATTTATTTTGGGGGGCGCCTTTCAAAGCACCCAAGGACACCTTACAGTGTTACAGATTTACAATTTACATTTACAATTATACCTTACAAATGAAAACAGTCGATTTAGTGAAGTATCAGCCGGGGTAAGACAAACAACAGGAAATGGACTACAAAAGGACACAGAAGGACACAGGAGGACACAGGGTACAGATTATAGGGAAAATGCCAGTTTGAACAGGTGGGTTTTGAATGTTCTTATGGAATCAGACTGTCGGATGCGTCGTGGCAGGGTGTTCCAGAGTCTGGGAGCCGAGCAGCTGAAAGCTCGAGCACCCATGGTTTTGAGACATGGGTGACAATGGCTTGGAAGGCGTTATGGAACGACGGACGAGACGAACTGGCACCGGACTATTTATACAGGAGGGAAGTGGGCACAGGTGGAAACCATGGCCCACTTCCGAATCATCCCCAGCCACTCCCACTCCGTGTCGGAGTGACGCTCGCAGCTAGACGAGGTAAATACAGCAGCAAGCTTTGGAACGAACTCCCTCTCCCCGGCAGAAATATGAAATATCAGAACGCCTAAAATGAAACTCGGAAACTTTGGGCCAATACGATGGCGGGAAAACAAACAAAGGCAGGAAGTAAAGGGACCTGGAATGAGACAAGGGGAGTATAAAATAAAACAGGAAGTGAAAGAACATCAATAGCTAAACTAACATGTCCCTTAACAAACCCTGTAGTAACCGTCCAAACATCACACCTGCACGGTTTGTACTTAACCTGCAGGACTCTTTAAAGTGGAGACACTACATACTGATATACACCTGAACATCAGCAGGAGAGGACTCTTTAAAGTAGAGACACTACATACTGATATGAACCTGAACACCAGCAGGAGAGGACTCTTTAAAGTAGAGACACTACATACTGATATACACCTGAACATCAGCAGGAGAGGACTCTTTAAAGTAGAGACACTACATACTGATATACACCTGAACATCAGCAGGAGAGGACTCTTTAAAGTAGAGACACTACATACTGATATACACCTGAACATCAGCAGGAGAGGACTCTTTAAAGTAGAGAAACTACATACTGATATACACCTGAACATCAGCAGGAGAGGACTCTTTAAAGTAGAGACACTACATACTAATATACACCTGAACATCAGCAGGAGAGGACTCTTTAAAGTAGAGACACTACATACTGATATACACCTGAACATCAGCAGGAGAGGACTCTTTAAAATAGAGACACTGCATACTGATATACACCTGAACATCAGCAGGAGAGGACTCTTTAAAGTAGATACTCTACATACTGATATACACCTGAACATCAGCAGGAGAGGACTCTTTAAAGTAGACACGACATACTGATATACACCTGAACATCAGCAGGAGAGGACTCTTTAAAGTAGAGACACTACATACTGATATGAACGTGAACATCAGCAGGAGAGGACTCTTTAAAGTAGAGACACTACATACTGATATACACCTGAACATCAGCAGGAGAGCACTCTTTAAAGTAGAGACACTAAATACTGATATACACCTGAACATCAGCAGGAGAGGACTCTTTAAAGTAGAGACACTACATACTGATATACACCTGAACATCAGCAGGAGAGGACTCTTTAAAGTAGAGACACTACATACTGATATACACCTGAACATCAGCAGGAGAGGACTCTTTAAAGTAGAGACACTACATACTGATATACACCTGAACATCAGCAGGAGAGGACTCTTTAAAGTAGAGAAACTACATACTGATATACACCTGAACATCAGCAGGAGAGGACTCTTTAAAGTAGAGACACTACATACTAATATACACCTGAACATCAGCAGGAGAGGACTCTTTAAAATAGAGACACTGCATACTGATATACACCTGAACATCAGCAGGAGAGGACTCTTTAAAGTAGATACTCTACATACTGATATACACCTGAACATCAGCAGGAGAGGACTCTTTAAAGTAGACACGACATACTGATATACACCTGAACATCAGCAGGAGAGGACTCTTTAAAGTAGAGACACTACATACTGATATGAACGTGAACATCAGCAGGAGAGGACTCTTTAAAGTAGAGACACTACATACTGATATACACCTGAACATCAGCAGGAGAGCACTCTTTAAAGTAGAGACACTAAATACTGATATACACCTGAACATCAGCAGGAGAGGACTCTTTAAAGTAGAGACTCTACATACTGATATACACCTGAACATCAGCAGGAGAGGACTCTTTAAAGTAGAGACACTACATACTGATATACACCTGAACATCAGCAGGAGAGGACTCTTTAAAGTAGAGACACTACACACTGATATACACCTGAACATCAGCAGGAGAGGACTCTTTAAAGTAGAGACACTACATACTGATATACACCTGAACATCAGCAGGAGAGGACTCTTTAAAGTAGAGACACTACATACTGATATACACCTGAACATCAGCAGGAGAGGACTCTTTAAAGTAGAGACACTACATACTGATATGAACCTGAACACCAGCAGGAGAGGACTCTTTAAAGTAGAGACACTACATACTGATATACACCTGAACATCAGCAGGAGAGGACTCTTTAAAGTAGAGACACTACATACTGATATACACCTGAACATCAGCAGGAGAGGACTCTTTAAAGTAGAGAAACTACATACTGATATACACCTGAACATCAGCAGGAGAGGACTCTTTAAAGTAGAGACACTACATACTGATATACACCTGAACATCAGCAGGAGAGGACTCTTTAAAATAGAGACACTGCATACTGATATACACCTGAACATCAGCAGGAGAGGACTCTTTAAAGTAGAGACACTACACACTGATATACACCTGAACATCAGCAGGAGAGGACTCTTTAAAGTAGAGACACTAAATACTGATATACACCTGAACATCAGCTGGAGAGGACTCTTTAAAGTAGAGACACTACATACTGATATACACCTGAACATCAGCTGGAGAGGACTCTTTAAAGTAGAGACACTAAATACTGATATACACCTGAACATCAGCTGGAGAGGACTCTTTAAAGTAGAGACACTACATACTGATATACACCTGAACATCAGCCGGAGAGAACTCTTTAAAGTAGAGACACTACATACTGATATACACCTGAACATCAGCCGGAGAGGACTCTTTAAAGTACCTTTTGAATGATGTAGTTCATTTATTTTTCACAATCTTTCAATCCTGTGTTTTGTTGTTTTTCTTTCATGTCTGAGATTGATCTTTCTCTTGTTCACTAATGGAAACCCGTCGTTCTGACAGCTTGAAACGTTACACGCATCATAAGTATTGCTCTCATTGGAGAGTCAGGAGTTTATTCATGTCTGCGTTCATAACTCAGGCATATCTGGACCTGCAGACACAAGCATCCTTTAAACCTGTGCAGGTGTCTGTGTGGCGGCTCGCAGCGGACCTGCCTGCAGCTGACAGGAAGTGCTTGTTGTCGTTTCTGATGCGCGTCCCGCCTCCAGCTCTGCCTTTTGACTGCAGAGACGATTCTGAATAAACCTCCTGCCGCTCAGAGGGCAGACATTGATCAAGCAGAGGCTGCGTGTGTGGCTGGAAATGAGAAACATGGCAGTGCAGCATTCCTTATCTCCACCTGTCCCCCTCGGCCAGCAGAGACATTTGGCCACCTGCCGGGAGTTTGACAGCTTCAGCTTGACGGCTTCTCCGCCCCGCTGCTTCTCCTTGTATCTGCTCTCCATGTCTCTCTGTGGGATATTTCCCACAATGCACCTGCTTCAGGAGAGTCAGGGGAACCCACCCGACCAATTAGGTTTCCTATCTATCCTTATTTAATCACGAGGGTCGAGATCTAATCAGACTTTGTTTATATAGGAGTTTGAGTAAATACAAAAGGCAACATTACTTCTAGACATTAAATTACCTCCGTCAGAGCTTAATTTACTCACATTAAATAAAAGTGAGTAAAACTATAATAATAAATAAATAATTGTAAAAATTGATGCAATTATATTAAATACAATTTAAATAAAAGCCAAACATAAAATGGTGTGTCTCGAATCGGCCACTCTCATGTCTTGTGGGAGTCTTCTCCACATGCATGGGCTGTTATATAAGGATGCTTCAGAGAGGGTCACTAAGGCCTCTTTCAACCAACATCTCATTATCATTGAAAGTAGCAGAAGACCTGCGGGCCGGAGAGGCTTCGCAGGTTAAAAGCAGATCTGATAGATAGCTAGATCATTAAGATCTATTCTTTGCGGAGTCCGACAGGAGCAGGAGTATCCCAAACTCTTCCATCACGAGAACTGCAGCTTCAGAAAGATGTACGAACCCACATGTTCCCCATGAAGACACACCTTCAGCAGCTGGAGACCAGGGGACACTAAAGAGTGACACACACAGCTGGAGACCAGGGGACACTAAAGAGTGACGCACACAGCTGGGAGACATGGGGACACTAAAGAGTGACGCACACATCTGGGAGACATCGGGACACTAAAGAGTGACGCACACAGCTGGGAGACCAGGGGACAGTAAAGAGTGACGCACACAGCTGAGAGACCAGGGGACACTAAAGAGTGACGCACACATCTGGGAGACATGGGGACACTAAAGAGTGACGCACACAGCTGGGAGACATGGGGACACTAAAGAGTGACGCACACATCTGGGAGACCGGGGGACACTAAAGAGTGACGCACACAGCTGGGAGACCAGGGGACACTAAAGAGTGACGCACACAGCTGTCGGCCACCGTACTGCTCACCCTGGCCAGGCAGCGTCTCGTGCAGAGGGGATTATCGGCGACACGCCGCCCCTGCATGAAGGATTATGTAAAGCAGCGCTTCAGGACAGTTCGTAAAGACGCTCAGACGGATGGAACGAAGCTTCTGGAGGCTCTGGTGTTTTGCATAAACGTGTTCCCCGGAGCTCTGAGGGACTTCTTAAGGAACCCTTTGGTAAAGCTGGAGCTATCGTCCTCTGACACGATGAAGGGCTGGAGATACGAAGTCCCGCTGCACCTCTTTAAGACCACCACCTCAAAGACTCTGAAAGCATGGACTGAGCGTGTCTTAACCGTCGTGCAGTGCGGTGTGCAGAGTCCACTTGTCATGCATGGATGGACGATCTGATAGGGTACAGAATGAGCTCTGCACGCCGTGTGTACACAGAGACAGGCTTTAATACATTATCAATATGCACACGTACTGAATGGACCGCAAGTAGCTGCTTTCTAGCACACTGGAAGGCTGAGTAATCTCTTCTGCGGGACATAGGAATGAACTCTCTCCACTACACACACACATTTCCAAAAAGGACACGTCTAGCAAACCGTCTCATAAAGACACACACACTGTATTTCATCCAGTCCATGTCTCTCCTATACGTTTTCCTTTTTCTCACGCGCACACAGAAAGCTCTACATATGTTCTTAGTCGGAGCTGAGTGTAAAGCCTCGTGAGAACCAGCGTCTCTGAATCTGCAGCCGACTGAGAAGCTGACCGTTGAGCGGCCGACCGAGCAAGGAGGCCGAGGGCACCTGAACACTGTCAGCAGCCACACGGATCTCACACACACGACCTCTCCACTGACAGAGCCTACACACACACACACACACACACACACACACACACACACACATCCAAGTCACTTCCTTCAGAAACGAAGCAAGTGTGCTTCCAAGCCACGGCTTCGGAAAACGAAGAAGAATGGAACAGGCTAACAAGTGTGCCGCTCTCTCTAACGGTTTCAAACTGTACCGAAAATAAATCCCTCACGATGTCTATCTAGTTATGAACTTGCTTTACTTTCAGGAACACATCTTTGGTGAAAACAAACAAATGTAACAAAGTAACATATTTACCAACACATGTTCTACGCCACTACACTTACATTTAAATGTGAGCTGCGTCGGTTCAGCCATTCTCCGCAAGGGTTTTTGAAATTGGTCCGTGCGCAAAGCATTGTGGGGATTTTAAGGACGCGAAGTCTACCCACGAGCAGCCTCGAAATTTCCCCCAAACCAAGGACGCGGCCTCGGTGGAATTCCAAGTATGCTGGAGATTGGAACAATCCTTCGGCGGCACTCGGTGACGTAGCATCCTTGAAATATTGGCTTGGAAGCCAGAATCCTCGCGATTGAGAAACGGCCACTGACTGACACAGACAGAGCCACCGGAGAGAGAAAAGGACGGAGCTGAAGATGTTGCAGTCGGATGTGTTGCATGGCGTATCATGTTATACAATGTAGTGGTGAAGGACTCAGACTGTATTTCATGTAAAGTGTGTGAACTAGGGTGTGAAAACAAGGCCTCACAAACTGGCATTGAGTGTGACGGTGAAAAACTGAAAGGACGCTTTTAGGAGGTTCAGGTTGAGCTGTTCTTCTCTGAGGTCGGGGTAGGGAAGGAACGTGGAGGTCCGGGTTAGGGAAGGAACTTGGAGGTCCGGGTTAGGGAAGGAACTTGGAGGTCCGGGTTAGGGAAGGAACTTGGAGGTCCGGGTTAGGGAAGGAACTTGGAGGTCCGGGTTAGGGAAGGAACTAAGCACTTTATAAACACTAAAGACTGAAAACATTCCAACCAAGATGAAGACACGAGATGTAATGAAATGGATTAGAAACTAAATATAATGTTCCTGTAGCCTACTCATCGAGAGACATCTTCATCTTCATCTTCATCTTCATCTTCATCAACATGCAGCGTTTAGATAACATTCAGCAACTGAGGGGACGTGGCAGCGTTTACTAAAAGCTGCAAGATGCTCAAAACACAACGGAGACCAGGGGACACTAAAGAGTGACGCACACAGCTGGGAGACCAGGGGACACTAAAGAGAGACGCACACAGCTAGAGACCAGGGACACTAAAGAGTGACGCACACAGCTGGGAGACCAGGGGACACTAAAGAGTGACGCACACAGCTGGGAGACCAGGGGACACTAAAGAGAGACGCACACAGCTAGAGACCAGGGGACACTAAAGAGTGACGCACACAGCTGGGAGACCAGGGGACACTAAAGAGTGACGCACACAGCTGGGAGACCAGGGGGACACTAAAGAGTGATGCACACAGCTGGGAGACCAGGGGACACTAAAGGACTGACGCACACAGTGGAGACCAGGGGACACTAAAGAGTGACGCACACAGCTGGGAGATCAGGGGACACTAAAGAGTGACGCACACAGCTGGAGACCAGGGGACACTAAATAGTGACGCACACAGCTTGGAGACCAGGGGACACTAAAGAGTGACGCACACAGCTGGGAGACCAGGGACACTAAAGAGTGACACACACAGCTGGGAGAACAGGGGACACTAAAGAGTGACGCACACAGCTGGAGACCAGGGGACACTAAAGAGTGACGCATACAGCTTGGAGACCAGGGGACACTAAAGAGTGACGCACACAGCTGGAGACCAGGGGACACTAAAGAGTGACGCGCACAGCTGGAGACCAGGGGACACTAAAGAGTGACGCACACAGCTGGGAGACCAGGGGACACTAAAGAGAGACGCACACAGCTGGAGACCAGGGGACATTAAAGAGTGACGCACACAGCTGGAGACCAGGGGACACTAAAGAGTGACGCATACAGCTTGGAGACCAGGGGACACTAAAGAGTGACGCACACAGCTGGAGACCAGGGGACACTAAAGAGTGACGCGCACAGCTGGAGACCAGGGGACACTAAAGAGTGACGCACACAGCTGGGAGACCAGGGGACACTAAAGAGAGACGCACACAGCTGGGAGACCAGGGGACATTAAAGAGTGACGCACCACAGCTGGAGACCAGGGGACACTAAAGAGTGACGCATACAGCTTGGAGACCAGGGGACACTAAAGAGTGACGCACACAGCTGGAGACCAGGGGACACTAAAGAGTGACGCGCACAGCTGGAGACCAGGGGACACTAAAGAGTGACGCACACAGCTGGGAGGACCAGGGGACACTAAAGAGTGTCGCACACAACTGGGAGACCAGGGGACACTAAAGAGTGACGCACAGAGCTGGGAGACCAGGGGACACTAAAGAGTGACGCACACAGCTGGGAGACCAGGGGACACTAAAGAGTGTCGCACACAGCTGGGAGACCAGGGACGCTTAAGAGTGACGCACAGAGCTGGGAGACCAGGGGACACTAAAGAGAGACGCACACAGCTAGAGACCAGGGGACACTAAAGAGTGACGCACAGAGCTGGGAGACCAGGGGACACTAAAGAGTGACGCACAGAGCTGGAGACCAGGGGACACTAAAGAGTGACGCACACAGCTGGGAGACCAGGGGACACTAAAGAGTGACGCACACAGCTGGGAGACCAGGGGACACTAAAGAGTGACGCACACAGCTGGGAGACCAGGGGACACTAAAGAGTGACGCACAGAGCTGGGAGACCAGGGACACTAAAGAGTGACGCACACAGCTGGGAGACCAGGGGACACTAAAGAGTGTCGCACACAGCTGGGAGACCAGGGGACACTAAAGAGTGACGCACAGAGCTGGGAGACCAGGGGACACTAAAGAGTGACGCACCACAGCTGGGAGACCAGGGGACGCTAAAGAGTGACGCACAGAGCTGGGAGACCAGGGGACACTAAAGAGTGACGCACACAGCTGGAGACCAGGGGACACTAAAGAGTGACGCACACAGCTGGGAGACCAGGGGAAACTAAAGAGTGACGCACACAGCTTAGAGACCAGGGGACACTAAAGAGTGACGCACACAGCTGGAGACCAGGGGGACACTAAAGAGTGACTCACCACAGCTGGAGACCAGGGGACACTAAAGAGTGACGCACCACAGATGGAGACAAGGGGACAACTAAAGAGTGACTCCACCAAGCTGGAGACCAGGGGACACTAAAGAGTGACGCACACAGCTAGAGCCAGGGCTGCAGTAGAATTAATCCAAAGATCAGCTCCTAACTTCTAACACCTATCTCCTATTCCTTGACCTATGAGTGAAAGGTCACGGGTTAAGGGATAGTGGATAGGAGAATTCAAAAAGGACTTAGGAGAAGAGACTGCGTGGTACTTAGAGAATCGACTGCACTTCCACTATCCGAGTGTTTCTCTGATGCGCCAGCGGACGTCCTGAATGTTCGTCTGCTGCTGTGGGGTAACCATGGAAACCACAGTTTTCTATTACAGCGGGACTACAAACATGGATGTTCAATAAGAACGAGGAACTCATCTGGAGACTCTGATCTTAAATCATACAGATGTATTTATTATAAACGTTAGTCCTTAACATCTCTCACTGTGTATATCACCATTCAAACATCTTAGAAGTTGAACAAACTCCACACAGCTCAGTAAAGACTGAGAGACTTTATTTGATCATTTCAGTAAAAACTAACGTTCATATTTCTCTCTTTATTATAATACTGATGAACGTTCAAACAAAGCACTTTGTAACTTACCGCATACGTTTTAAAATGCTTAATAAGCACCGTAACTTTCATGATATCATTTCTCCGTCATAATCGGTTGTGTCCGTGAACGGCCGACTGTTGAGTGCTGCGGCTGCAATGCATTGTGGGGCAGCATTTTCTCCTCTCCTCTCGAGGGAGGTCCAGTGGTTCCTAAGCTAAAGGAGGCTATAAAGGAAGCTTGAAACCTCCTTTCCTATCATCTAGAGAATCAGCACTTATCATGGCTGCCACTGAGGGACTTCCGGGTCATTTCACTCGTCAGGAAGGTTCCTGAGCTAAATGGACTATTCCACTTCAGTCCTGGGGACACTAAAGAGTGACGCACACAGCTGGGCCCGGAGTGCGTTGTAACACGATGTCTGTTTGCTCGCATATGGAACATTGTTGAAAAGGAGCAGCTTCTAAAAGCCCCTAAAAGAGCGTTAGTAGAAATTGGTATCATCATCAAAGACTTCCTAAATCCTTATATAACATGTCTCATGATCATAAAAGAACAACGTCCTCCTGAGGAACACAAACAATATGTCTCTATGAGAGCATCTTCCTCACTGCCATGCAACCTGTGGTTAATGCTGCATGTGTTACATCACTGCAGAGCCAGCGCTGAGCGTTCACATCAGATAAATGTGTGTGTCAGAAATAAAGTCCTTAGTGTCGGGATCGCATGCATGGCAGCTCTCAGGCGGATGGTCTGTCAGTGTGTGGTCATCGTGAGGCTTTAATTGCCCGTGAGGGGTTTGGCAGTCTGTGACTAGTGAGCGCTCGCTGATGACTGATGACCCCGACACCACACTGCACATGAAGCATCTGTTGTTCATGTTTGTAACTTCAACCTTCTTTTGCACTCGGTAGAGAAGTGCGATGACGCGGTGTTTCTCTGTTGAACCCTGAAGGCAGCATCTCCCTGGGCCAATGGGATTTCTCCAGGTGATTTTGGATTATGTCAGAAAATGTAATTTTAGTTCAGCAGGATCTCCACACATTAACCCCACTTTATGATTTCTGAAGTGAAAAGCTAACGGGCTCTAAAGGAACTAGAGCACGGTCACATGACTTCAATTCCCCACCGCTAAGCTAAAGGAGGCTAATGTTGGGCTATAAAGGAACTACAGCACGGTCACATGACTTCAATTCCCCACCGCTAAGCTAAAGGAGGCTAATGTTGGGCTATAAAGGAACTACAGCACGGTCACATGACTTCAATTCCCCACCGCTAAGCTAAAGGAGGCTAATGTTGGGCTATAAAGGAACTACAGCACGGTCACATGACTTCATTCCCACCGCTAAGCTAAAGGAGGCTAATGTTGGGCTATAAAGGAACTGCAGCACGGTCACATGACTTCACGTCACCACCGCTAAGCTAAAGGAGGCTAATGTTGGGCTATAAAGGAACTACAGCACGGTCACATGACTTCAATTCCCCACCGCTAAGCTAAAGGTGGCTAATGTTGGGCTCAAGCGCGAACTCTGGGCCACTTCCGGGATGTGAATCAGGAAGTGCCTCAAACTGCAGTTCATCTAGTGGCCAGTAGGAGCAGTCTGCAGAAGCAATTTCCATAGACCCAATGTTAAAATGCCCAACTTTACAGCAGAAATAAACATGTTTACATCGTGGTTTCAAAAGATTTTGTTCTCAGTATAGTTAGATTCCCCCTTTCTGTCTACACATCAAAAACCACAGTGTACATCGTACTCTATAAGAGTACATTTAACACCAGTCTGGGGTGTATATAGGTCCAAGAGTTTGGTGTTCTCTGAACACCGTCAAAAGAGTAAAATATAAACTCCAAATAAAGAGTTAGATTCGAACACTTTGGGAGTCAAAATATACACTATAACTATAACTGTTTTGACACTGTTTGAGTGCTTTCCAACACGTGCAGTGTACACCTAGAACCTTCAGAGAGTTAAATTGTACTCTTAGTCAGTGTTTCAGTGTCACGGTGCAGAGCTGATTATTCAACACTTTGAGAGAGAACATGTTCTCCATGGTCATTGTTCACACTGTGTCAGTGCTGTTTAGCTGATGGACACCAAGCAAACAATGTTGGGGTGAATCATTAACACTTCAGGAAATAAAGTACACATCAGATGCTTGAAAACATGCGTTTATTTAAATTGTTTTTATTTTGATGTGTTTTAAATATAACATCTAATCAGTAGCAACATCAAACAACCCACAAAATACATTGGTCATAGGTGGAAATGTGTGTACATTTGCTCATTAGGCCTCTTTAGGCTGGGGCAACACTTTAGAGGTCAAAGTAAACTGACAACAAATATTGTTTTGAAAGACTAATACCTTACCTACTAACAATCACCGAGCAGGATGACCAACATCTAAAAGTGTACATGGCAACCAGTTTACATCAATGTTGGTGGTCTGCAAAAATGTGTACATGCCGTTTGAGGCCTGGTCATAGGACATCCCAAACACATAATGTGCTTTAAAAAGTTCATCAACACTGACAGGGAAGACTTGGCCTTGCAGGGAAGGAGCTCACCATCCAACGCCATGTAGTACTCATGGAGCTGTTTCTTGTGGTCCCAACTGCTAGGATATAGGGCTGCCTCCACTGGACCAGAGTACTCCTGAAGGCTGGAGATGACTGTACGATAACAATAAACACAAATAAGTACACTGTACATCATATGTTGATGGTCGGGTCAGACACTGACAAAGACCTTTGATAGCTAATGAGATCAGCTCGGCCATTACCATGAACAGAAGTCAAATGCAACATACACATTAATGCAGCAGTAATATAAAACCTAAAAGCATCCCAAAAAAAACACTGACAGGTTTCACTGCACAATGAGTGCTTTCACTGATACTTAAAGTACATTTAGCTGATTCTACTCGCATACTTTTACTTAAGTCAGGTTTTAAGTGCAGGCCTTTTACTTATAGTATATTCACAGGGTGGTATTTGGACTTTTACTTAACTTGAATCATATTAAACTTCCTCCACAACTGGAAGTGGTCTATTTCCATGTACAGTACCAAATGTAGTGAAATGTAGCGAAATTAGACTTAACTGTTAACAGCATTATATCAGGCGGGAGGCGAGAGCTTCGAAATCATTCATTCTACATGAGTAACGTAAGTGGCGGTAGCTAAGCTAACAGCTGCTAACGTTAACGGTCTCATTATTTGAAACGGTGCCTGCAGACTAGAGTTGATTATCGATTAAAAAAACATTTATTCAAGGCCGCTGCGGCACTTCCGTAACGTTACCCCCTGTCGACTGATTGGAAAGAGGAGCGGTGTCCCCCTGAGTCAGTGTGAATGAAGCCTAACAATTAACAGGAAGCGGCAGCTAAAATGCAATAAATACATCTTTCGTTGTCAGATTAACGTTAATCTGACTACGGCTAACGTTACCACTACAAAACGTCACAAATATTCTACTTTAACGTCATCATTTTTAGTTGTTGAGTATACAAATTAAAACAAGAAGACAAATGAAGAATTATTCACTTGGTGTCTACTTACCTAGCGTTACAGTCCTGCGGAGAAATGTTGCCGTCAATCTGTAACGGTCACGGTCGCGCTTTTCCAGGAGAATATTTTCAAAAGCTTAGGGTCACGAGGCTGCGTTAAACCAATGAGAAGGCGCGGCCTATCTGATGACGAATCGAAACCTAAGATCGATGCGGACCAGACAGACTCAAGCAAAGATATACTCTGAGGGAGTCCCATCATCCCAGAATAAACACCACACAAAGAAACAACACCAAAAGAGGTTCTGGTGCACTCTGAGAAGTGTACTTTATGTCATATCTACTCCAAAGTGTAACAATTTCTACTCTGGTCATCAGTACTCAGGGATTTTAACACTTTGGTATTTCCTGTCTATGGATCCTGGAGTGCATTTTTCTCAACTCATCTGTTTAATTAATATTCAGTCTTAAAGTTATGCATACATTAGGGCGTGGTCACTTTGAGTGACAGGTACGAGCCTCATGTGGGCTAACAGCAATGTGTCAGCTCTGTAGGCTCATAGGCTTTGCTAGTCGTATTACCGAACTTGACCCAACGGACGTGTCCGTGGATTTCGTGTCTTTGTTAAGTATAAGACAATTAAAATGTCTTGTTGTGCGGTTGATTGTACTAACCGACATTCCAAGTAGTCTCTTTTACACTTTTTTCGGTGAGTATAATTGTAATATTTATAAATATGTCCAACCCGTTAGCATTGATTAGCAGGTGTATTGTCTAGCTTAGCTCGTTAAACAGTGAATTAGCCACGGTTGGTAGAGCTATGGCTCCGGCGGCCGTTATAATTCAGAGAATTTCTTTGCACAATCGTTCAATATGAAAATAGAGGAACAGTCATCTGCTCTGCTGCTGATTTCCATCTAATACATTTAAAGAAACTTTACCTCGAGGCATGTCTTTAAAGAATGCAAAAAACAATGATCTGATTAAATATAATAAAGGGTTTTGCACATAAAAATAAATAACAAAAGAACGTTGAAACTAGCTGGAACTCGTCTACTTGATTTCCTCATTTAGAAACGCTGTCACATTAGCATATAGCAGTAATGCTAATGTGAACAGCTCTGCAGTAACACACTTTGCACAGATACAGGTTAGTATAAAGCTAATTGGATTTGCATTTATTAGTGCCTTCCTAGACTTCTCGTTTATCTACAATAAATTACCCGTGACATTGGACCCCACTTTGTGACTGTTCACACATGTCCCGATCCCCACAAGTGATGAACACAAACACACATGCACACACACACACACACACCCCACACACCACACACACACACACACACACACACACCACACACACACACACACACACACATTCATGCATTGGTAATTGTCAGACACTGTAAAAACATGAACATGAACAAAACACATTTTTTGAGTGCAGGATATCTCTGAGGGTTTGTACACGCTCTTAAAACACGTGTAGAAAAGTGAAAGCACTTTAACTTCGTCACAAATAATAAATAAGGACACAGCAGAACAAAGATAAATAAACTGCAACAAAAGGTTTCCTTCCTCCTCATTTTAAAAATAAATAAAAATTAGAAATCGATGTTTTACTTTCATTAACTTGACGATACTTTCCGACTCTTTAAAGTAGAGACACTACATACTGATATACACCTGAACATCAGCAGGAGAGGACTCTTTAAAGTAGAGACACTACATACTGATATACACCTGAACATCAGCAGGAGAGGACTCTTAAAGTAGAGACACTACATACTGATATACACCTGAACATCAGCAGGAGAGGACTCTTTAAAGTAGAGACACTACATACTGATATACACCTGAACATCAGCAGGAGGAGAGGACTCTTTAAAGTAGAGACACTACCTACTGATATACACCTGACATCAGCAGGAGAGGACTCTTTAAAGTAGAGACACTACATACTGATATACACCTGAACATCAGCAGGAGAGGACTCTTTAAAGTAGAGACACTACATACTGATATACACCTGAACCTCAGCAGGAGAGGACTCTTTAAAGTAGAGACACTACATACTGATATACGCCTGAACATCAGCAGGAGAGGACTCTTTAAAGTAGAGACACTACATACTGATATTACACCTGAACATCAGCAGGAGAGGACTCTTTAAGTAGAGACACTACATACTGATATACACCTGAAACATCAGCAGGAGAGGACTCTTTAAAGTAGAGACACTACATACTGATATACACCTGAACATCAGCAGGAGAGGACTCTTTAAAGTAGAGACACTACATACTGATATACACCTGAACATCAGCAGGAGAGGACTCTTTAAAGTAGAGACACTACATACTGATATACAGCTGAACATCAGCAGGAGAGAGGACTTTTAAAGTAGAGACACTACATACTGATATACACCTGAACATCAGCAGGAGAGGACTCTTTTAAAGTAGAGACACCACATACTGATATACACCTGAACATCAGCAGGAGAGGACTCTTTAAAGTAGAGCACTACATACTGATATACACCTGAACAATAGCAGGAGAGGACTCTTTAAAGTAGAGACAACTACATACTGATATACACCTGAACATCAGCAGGAGAGGACTCTTTAAAGTAGAGACACTACATACTGATATACACCTGAACAATAGCAGGAGAGGACTCTTTAAAGTAGAGACACTACATACTGTATACACCTGAACATCATCAGGACAGGACTCTTTAAAGTAGAGACACTACATACTGATATACACCTGAACATCAGCAGGAGAGGACTCTTTAAAGTAGAGACACTACATACTGATATACACCTGAACATCAGCAGGAGAGGACTCTTTAAAAGTAGAGACACTACATACTGATATACACCTGAACATCAGCAGGAGAGGACTCTTTAAAGTAGAGACACTACATACTGATATACACCTGAACATCAGCAGGAGAGGACTCTTTAAAGTATGGGTTCGGCTTATCATACATCAGATATTTAAGTAAAGACGCAGACAAAGAGACCGAGTGCTTTTAGAAGCTGTGAAGTGAAGCGTAGGAGGAAACTACTTTGTGTTAAAACTCATCTGAAACTTCACTGAGCGACATCAACGTTGATCGACAGCATGAACACTGACCCGGATCAGTTTAAACTCATGATCGCTTTCCTGCAGCCTGAAGGATCAGAGAGAAATATTCTGGCACCCGTTTCGCCCAGAAATGTCAGATCTTCCAGATGTAGCTTTCTTTAGACTTTAGACTTAAAGGAGAATCTGACCCGTTTTCCTGACCCATAAAACGACTCTTGATGCAAAGATGTTAAAAGTAGGGTTTGGATTCCTTCACAGGAGCAGCGTTCTCTTTGAGGTATTTTAAAGTCGTTATTAATCTTTATATAAGTCGTTAAAGTCTGATATGAAGAAGACGTGGATAAACAAGAGTTAGACTGTGACATGTTTTTAATCAGTGATGAAAACTCAAGATCGTTTTAGAAAACCTTTCTTTGAAAAACCTTTCTTTGAAAAACCTTTCCGTCATCTATTTGATGTTTGAATAATGTCTTATTCTGCAGATGTTCAGGTTCATATTTTTAAATGTGTTCTGCTTTTATTTGAAAGCACTGTTTGTTTACTGCTTCCCCTTTCTTTTTGATTAATACTTCAAATGTTCCGTTTGAAGTATTAATTGCATCGCGATCAAAACACTCGCCTCGTCTCTTCTTTTCATTTCTAGACCCGTGTTGCTCTGTCTATTTAAATAATGTCACTCAGCGTTAACGTAAACAACCAAAGTGTGATTAGTGGATTTATGTTTCTAATGTTTCATGTTGAGTCCAGCCCACAGGCCGCAGCTGCAGCAAGACGCAGATGTGTACAATATTATGTGAGTTGAACTGTGTCTGACATAGTGCAACGTTTCTTCATCACATTTCATCCAACGTTTTTACCAAGAGTGACTTCCATCTGGGCGATCTCCACGGGAACACTTTGGGGCGAAGCTTCTCGTAAATAACTGTGGGCTCGTCCGTTCTGTCTTTGTTTTCGTTGTGTCACTATATGTTGGAGTGTTGTGATCTCTGGTTGACCGTTTTTAATCATTTGGAATCACTTCTGATCCGACTGTTGATAAATTGAAGATTGTACGAAAGCAGATTTAGTTTTCATTCCACATTTTGAAAGGTCTCCTATTATACTCTTTTTCATTGTTATATCACAGCTCTCAGATATATCCAGAGCCTGTCTCTGATTGGCTGAAACACCAAACAGATCATTGCAGCATTACCCATAATCCCCTCTTTTTCAGCCCTGTTTCCAAAGTGCTGATTCTCTGTCTGTGACTTTAAGGACCGGACACACCAAACTGACACCAAAGAAATGTGGAGCTTGATAAGAAAAAGATATCTCTGGGTAATGGCTTTATTGTTGAGCATCTGCTGCGTGGTGCTCATCGGAAATCTGTTTTCCATCGTAACCTTCAAACAGTGACGTCGACCTTCCAAAAGAAGCCCAGAGACAAACACCAGGTCAGTGTTCGGTCCTTTTTTCTGTTTTTCAGGGGTTTCAAAGTCTTATTATTCCCTGATATGAGTCTCTCTCTAAATGTGGGGCGGGCTCAAACAAGAGTCAGACCAACATAATTAGGTATTTGAAAGGTCTGGTAACATTTAAAAGAGGCCGAACCTTTTTCTCAACATTTTGACTTTTTGCTCAAAATTTTAACTTTTTGCGGAAAACTGTCTTTTTCGGAAAATCTCTATTAAATGTTTATTTGGAACATTCCAACATTTCTGACTTTTTGCAGAAACTCTCAACATTGTGACTTTCTTCTGAAAATATTGACTTTTTCTAAAAACTCTCAAAATTCTGGCATTTGTAGAAAAAATCAAACTTTTCTCATACATTTCTAACTTTTTCTGAAAATCTAAATTTAGACTTTTTTCAAAATAATCTGACTTTTTCCCGGAAAATCTCAATATATCTTTTTGTCTGTTTTTCGGGGTTCCCAAGTCTTATTATTCCCTGATATGAGTCTCTCTCTAAAGTGGGGCGGGCTCAAACAAGAGTCAGACCAACATAATTAGGTATTTGAAAGGTCTGGTAACATTTAAAAGAGGCCGAACCTTTTTCTAACATTTTGACTTTTTGCTCAAATCTTTAACTTTTTGCGGAAAACTGTCTTTTTCGGAAAATCTCTATTAAATGTTTATTTGGAACATTCCAACATTTCTGACTTTTTGCAGAAACTCTCAACATTGTGACTTTCTCTGAAAATATTGACTTTTTTTCTAAAAACTCTCAAAATTCTGGCATTTTTAGAAAAATCAAACTTTTCTCATACATTTCTAACTTTTTCTGAAAATCTAAATTTAGACTTTTTTCAAAATAATCTGACTTTTTTCCGGAAAATCTCAATATATCTTTTTTGTCTGTTTTTCAGGGGTTCCCAAGTCTTATTATTCCCTGATATGAGTCTCTCTGGAATGGGGGCGAGCTCAACAAGAGTCAGACCAAAAAAGAGGTATTTGAAAGGTCTGGGAACATTTAAAAGAAGCCGAACCTTTTCTCAACATTTTGACTTTTTGCTCAAAATTTTAACTTTTTGCGGAAAACTGTCTTTCGGAAAATCTCTATTAAATGTTTATTTGGAACATTTCAACATTTCTGACTTTTTGCAGAAACTCTCAACATTGTGACTTTCTTCTGAAAATATGACTTTTTTCTAAAAATCTGGCCTTTTAGAAAAAATCAAACTTTTCTCATAAATTTCGAACTTTTTCTGAAAATCTAAATTTTAGACTTTTTTCAAAATAATCTGACTTTTTGCAGAAAATCTCAATATATCTTTTTGTCTGTTTTTCAGGGGTTTAAAAGTCTTATTATTCCCTGATATGAGTCTCTCTCTGAATGTGGGGCGGGCTCAAACAAGAGTCAGACCAAAATAATTAGGTATTTGAAAGGTCTGGTAACATTTAAAAGAGGCCGAACCTTTTTCTCAACATTTTGACTTTTTGCTCAAAATTTTAACTTTTTGCGGAAAACTGTCTTTTTCGGAAAATCTCTATTAAATGTTTATTTGGAACATTCCAACATTTCTGACTTTTTGCAGAAACTCTCAACATTGTGACTTTCTTCTGAAAATATTGACTTTTTTCTAAAAACTCTCAAAATTCTGGCCTTTTTAGAAAAAATCAAACTTTTCTCATAAATTTTGGAACTTTTTCTGAAAATCTAAATTTAAACTTTTTTCAAAATAATCTGACTTTTTGCGGAAAATCTCAATATATCTTTTTGTCTGTTTTTCAGGGGTTCCAAAGTCTTATTATTTCCTGATTTGAGTCTCTCTCGGAAGAACATGTGGGGCGGGCTCAAACAAGAGTCAGACCAAAATGATTAAGTGTTTGAAAGGTCTGGTAACATTTAAATAGTAACACCGTTTATCTAGAGGCCGGATGTAAAGAGACTTTATGTTGAGATTCTCCAGATTCTCCAATTCTAACTTTTTCTCTAAATCTCAACATTTTGGACTTTTCGCAAGATTCAGACTTTTTCTGAAAATCTACAGAGTATGTTCACAACAAGACAGAATGATTGAACATTTCCTCATATCATATTTAGCTGTCATTATGTCCTCCTGCAGTCGCTATAGAGGATGCTGTGAAACATCGCCTCACCTCAGAGTGGCTGAGAATTATCTTTAATAAGATTATTTGTTAAATTGCTGCTGGTGCTAAAGTGAACGTGTGAAATCGGTCAGGGCTACATACGGAGGAATCTCCATATCAGTCTGAACGAGGCCACAGTGATTCCAATGTGCCGAAAAGTCCCCGAGGGTTCAGATGGAGCGGCTTCAACACAGCCACTTATAGCTGACACCGTGCGGGTGTTAACGTCACATCTCATTAGGTCGTGATGCATGAAATGTAATTCAATCGCCTTGTTTGTTGCTTTAGCAAAGGCCTTCTCCGAGGCTCTCGGCGTGTTTCTCTCTGTGAGGTCTATTTGCTGCCGTAGGAAATTACATTCATAGTTTATGGACCTCACCCTGCAAAAACCAACATGATCATTTCCTCCTTTGAATCCGCGACGTGTTCTTGTCTTATAAGCACACATTGACTCACCAACGCTTCCCTTTATCATTTATAGAGCACTTGTCCAAAGAAAAGTGTTTGTCCCATGAAAAAACATCATCATTGTACACAAGAAAAAATGCAGAAATATAATATAATTAGTGCTGTCAAAATTATCGCGTTAACGGCGGGAATTAATTTTTGAATTAATTGCGTTGAAATATTTAACGTATTTAACGCATGTGCAGAACGGCCCGCCCCATACGTGCCACCAGTGGCAGCGCCGGGGTATGGCTGGGGTAGGCTACACCCATACCAAGAAATGGCTTAGCCCCACCATGAAAATTGCAACACACTCTCACTCCCTGAGCGTCCAGGAGCGACGTTTGGTCAGTGTCCGTGGCGTGCAGTTGTGACGCTCCTAGGCTCCTTCAGCGTCATAAAGGGACGCAAATAGCTTTCAACTGATTGCAATGTATTCCCATCTGCGGCGGGATTTGACGCTCATGGAAGCACGGCATTCGTTTGTGTCGGCTGCCCTTAAAGGTAATGTGAGCGTCCATTCCCATTGGATAACGGAGAATTGTACACCCGGAAGTAAGTATTCCCCTTACTGTCGATTGATGTCACAGTGATATCTGCACTACTCATCGACTAAAAAACACCAGAGTATCCTTGTTGATTACACAACATTGATTGGTTTAAATTGTGTGCAATGCTTTTGTATTTTTCCCCTTCGATTCAGAGAAACAAATATTTTTTCGGAGTAAAGGATGGCAGAAGACACTACACTACCCAGAATCCCCAGCTATCGTTTGGACTACACCATGTGCTCTGTTTGACAAACCCCGTGATAGTCCTCAAGCTCTGTGATTGGAGAGTGTGCTCCGAGGGTTACCGATTCTCGAACAGCACTTGAAATGGGATGGAACCACGGCAGACTGTCCAAAACTGGATTTGAACGGGTCCACCGCGTCCCCCCCTCCCCCACCCCGTCCCCAGAACTACACATGCTGGCTATTCTGTTTCGCAACATGTTCTCTATGGCACGTCTCTACTGGGAGTTGTAGTTTTAAAAGACGTTTTCGTATTTCCCATAATAAGAAGTTGCCAGTATTAAACTGTGTACATCCCTGGAGGTTTAGGGGACAGGAAACACTCACATTTAAAACATATAATTAATAAATGGGTGAAAATTGCTCGTGCCCATAATGGGCAGTATTAATATATATACACACATGCCAGCTAAGGTCAGAAGAGCTTTATTTAACAGCTGGTCTTATGTGTGTGACCCCTGCGATAACATTACATTACATTCATTGATAAGCCTGAAACATGCACTTGTCAAGGTTCAGAGGCACATTTTGCAAATATGGCAGTAGCCATCGATCAGCTTAAGATAAGATATACTTTATTGATCCCAAGTTGGAACATTTGCGTTACATCAGTGTGTGTAACAGTTAAATATGCAGTGGTGTTTATTTGTAAATCATTTAGTATAATCACACAAATTCTGTGTTTTATATTCAACAATTCTGTGTTCTTTATTTATTGATTGTTCAATACCTGACAAGGCCGGAGATGAAATATCTGCATACATCTTATAAGAGTATAATACATATGTATAATATCAGTTAAAATAAGTGCTTCAACATAGGGGTGGGCGATATTGAAATATATGTTATCACGATATTTTCAGGCAGTATCACGATAGACGATATATATCACGATATTTTTTCATGTCGGTTATTATGCTTATTTTTCAAGTTACTTAACAGAACAAGCACCTACAAGGTAACAGAAACTAAAACAAAAAGGAGTAACAGACCAAAATAGCATTTCAAGCTGGTTTTATTTCAGAAATGAATCCCTGAATGAACAAGTGAGCAGTGAACATCAATAAACATGAAAAGGAGGGTAAAACATAACTAAGTAAAACATAAAACATCAATGAGGAAAAGTCAGTGCCAAACAATTAAAATGTAAACTTTAGAGTAGACTTGAAGTGTAATAAAAGACTTTAGCATAACTGAAGGGACAAACATGAAACGCCACCGCGTCAGTTATGTCTTTCCACCGTTTGCTAGTCTTTCATCAGGAGCCCCTTGATGAAATGCCTGCCCTATGGTTGCTCGCTGCAAAGAAAGGGGGCGGGGACTTTGGGAGCGTGTCAAACAACTCGGACTGAACGCAAGCAGAGGTGCGCTGACATTGTGAAATCGATCGGGCTTGATATATGGTGAAATTAAAATCAGTAGGTGAGGCTGGGGGAGCGGGAGGGGAAGAGGCTCTCCGTCCGCTGTCATAGCCCCCTGCGCCGCGCACGGAGAGCCTCTTCCCCTCCCGCTATTTTTTTTTTCAAAAAAAAATTTCAATATATATATTTTTTTTATCACGATAGGACGATATCTCTGAAAAAGCATATCGTGGAGACCTAATATCGTCACGACGATATATATCGTCATATCGCCCACCCCTACTTCAACATAGTTAACATTGCTGGAGGTATGCACACATATTGATAGATGTCTTGTAATGCACTGTTGAGGAACCTGCGACCCAAGTTTTTCATTCAGTGCAGAACTACACCACAGTTGTGTAGGCCTATATGATATGTCAATAAACCTTAGAACATCTGGAAATCTTGAAAGGGATGTGCAAAATTGTCATTATATACAGTCTTTAATTAACTATTAGTAGAGAATAACGAGTAATGAATATACTTTATAGGGATCCTATTAATATCTAATAATAAAAATAATGAAATTCAATAACATGCTTTAACCACTAGGTGTCCCTTTATATCAGCTGTGCACCTTTATGGTGTAAATACAGCCTATCTACCAATTGGATCAAATATCAAAGTCAGCCGGATTAGTGTTGATACTGCAAGGAGACGTATTGTGTGAAAAGAAATGTAAGATGTTGTTTAATGGCTGATATATTTATGATCCACGTCACGTTTCCAGTTCCTCGTGTTGTCTAGAGGTCTTCTCATCAGGGCTCTATAAATACAGAACTACGGCAGATATGTAATATGTAATGCAGCCGAACCGTTGCGTCCCTTGATGAAGCTGAAGGAGCCTCGGAGCGTCTCAACTGCACGCCTCGGGGACCCTGACCAAACGTCGCTCCTGGACGATTATGGAATGAGAGCGTGTTGCATCTGCAGCCTGTTATCGTCTCATGACACCGCACTGAGAGTGGATCAGAGTAGATATATAAGTCATCTTGAACACGTGTGTCCCTCAGACAGAGGCTGAGCCTCCTGTCATCACTAATGGACGTCTCTTTAAGATGACCGCTCAGAGGAGAGGAGTTCTCCTTCCTCTCACCGCCTGCTGCTTCCCCTCCTCTCTCCTTGACTCCCCTCCTCTCTCCTCGGCTCCCCTCCTCTCTCCTCCGCTCCCCTCTTCTCTCCTCGGCTCCCCTCCTCTCTCCCCTCCTCTCTCCTCTCTCCCCTCCTCTCTCCTCTCTCCCCTCCTCTCTCCTCGGCTCCCCTCGTCTCTCCTCCGCTCCCCTCCTCTCTCCTCCGCTCCCCTCCTCTCTCCTCTCTCCCCTCCTCTCTCCTCGGCTCCCCTCGTCTCTCCTCCGCTCCCCTACTCTCTCCTCGGCTCCCCTCCTCTCTCCCCTCCTCTCTCCTCCGCTCCCCTCCTCTCTCCTCCGCTCCCCTCCTCTCTCCTCCGCTCCCCTCCTCTCTCCTCGGTTCCCCTCCTCTCTTCTCTCTCCCCTCCTCTCTCCTCGGCTCCCCTCCTCGGTCCTCGTTTCCCCTCCTCTCTCCCCTCCTCTCTCCTCCGCTCCCCTCCTCTCTCCTCGGTTCCCCTACTCAGTCCTCCGCTCGCATCTCCTGCGGGCGGGACTAAGTATCGAGGATAGGAGTCGAGGAGGGGAGTCGAGGATGGGAGTCGAGGAGGGGAGTCGAGGAGGGGAGTCGAGGATAGGAGTCGAGGAGGGGAGTCGAGGATAGGAGTCGAGGAGGGGAGTCGAGGATGGGAGTCGAGGAGGGGAGTCGAGGATAGGAGTCGAGGATGGGAGTCGAGGAGGGGAGTCGAGGATAGGAGTCGAGGATAGGAGTCGAGGAGGGGAATCGAGGAGGGGAGTCGAGGATAGGAGTCGAGGAGGGGAGTCGAGGATAGGAGTCGAGGAGGGGAGTCGAGGATAGGAGTCGAGGATAGGAGTCGAGGAGGGGAATCGAGGAGGGGAGTCGAGGAGGGGAGTCGAGGATAGGAGTCGAGGATAGGGAGTCGAGGAGGGGAGTCGAGGATAGGAGTCGAGGATAGGAGTCGAGGAGGGGAATCGAGGAGGGGAGTCGAGGATAGGAGTCGAGGAGGGGAGTCGAGGATAGGAGTCGAGGATGGAGTCGAGGAGGGGAATCGAGGAGGGGAGTCGAGGAGGGGAGTCGAGGATAGGAGTCGAGGATGGGAGTCGAGGAGGGGAGTCGAGGATAGGAGTCGAGGATAGGAGTCGAGGAGGGGAATCGAGGAGGGGAGTCGAGGATAGGAGTCGAGGAGGGGAGTCGAGGATAGGAGTCGAGGAGGGGAGTCGAGGAGGGGAGTCGAGGAGGGGAAATTAGAGTATTGAGAAACCTCTCATGTGTTGGAGCGCTAGTGTTCCATAGTGATGTCACTTTAGCCTTCCCAGACCATTGACATGCACTAATGTATATGAAAAAAAGAGTGACGTTTAATATCTTGGGAAAAATATATTTCCAAAAAGATTGAATAATGTCAGAAAGTTATTGTTATATTTAAATGAAGAGTCAGGTATAGGGTGGTAGAGAAACACACGGTGATTGGAGCCTTTGCAGACCGTTTACATGCACTTAAACCTATAGAACTAGAACACCTCTACGCCTCTTTGGAGTAAAACACGAGAGCTTCTTCCCCCTTCGTTTGGGTTCACATCACTGAGTCTCCCCAGCCGGCGGTCTCTCTGTAACGTCTACAGCTAGAAATACTTCCTCATTATTTCCTCAGTCGAAGCGAAGAGCGCCGATCAGACAGGAAGCTCAGCAGGAAACTGAAGCTTCTTCTTCTCTTGAGACTCACTGTGCATGCACATATTTAATCGCAGCTTCGCAGGGTTTCACTTTTCAAACAAACATGGAAAATGATTCACCCAATATATAAAATTCCATTCTCTTCTATATAGACTCTTCTTGCACTGTTTCTATTCGATTTGATCGGTTTTATTTCCATTCATCTTCTCCGCTTATCCGTGGGCGGGTCTCGGGGTATCAGTTCCAGCAGAGAGCCCCAAACGTCCTTTCCCCTCATCAACCAGCTCTGACTGGGGGGTCCCGAGGCGCTCCCAGGCCAGCGAAGAGATATAATCCCTCCACCTGGTCCTAGGTCTACCCCTTGGTCTCTTCCCAGCTGGACGTGCCTGGAACACCTCCCTAGGGAGGCGCCCAGGTGGCATCCTAACTAGGTGCCGAACCACCTCGACTGGCTCCTTTCGACGCGAAGGAGGAGCGGCTCAACTCCGAGTCCCTCCCTGATGACCGAACTTCTCCCCTTATCCCTAAGGGAGACGCCAGCCACCCGGCGGAGGAAACCCATCTCGGCCGCTTGTATCCGCGATCTGGTTCTTTCGGTCATGACCCATCCTTCATGACCGTAGGTGAGGGGAGGAACGGCCCGGAGACAGAGAGCTTTGCCTTCTGGCTCAGCTCCCTTTTCTTCACACGGTGCGGTAAAGCGACTGCAGTACCGCTCCCGCTGCTCCGATCCTCCGGCCCATCTCACGCTCCATTGTTCCCTCACTCGAGAACAAGCCCGATCGGTTTTAATTGTTTCATGTATATCAGTACATCAGTACACAACATTTTAGATTACATTTTTGCCAATCTTACATTTTTGAGATGCAAAGTTTGCAAAGAAGGTTTTTCAAAAAGTATGACAAATGATTTGATTGCTGATAAAATACATTTGAGATGGAAACTAAAAGATATCCAGGTCTCTTCTGTTGGGCCCCAGAGTGTCTGGAAGCGGCCCTTGTCCTATTGTTACAAAACTTTTGGATTTGCCAACAAAACTTTTACTTTCAACTGTGTTGTATTTCTCTGCAGCACCATGAGGCACACTCTATTCCCTGAAGTCCTGGTGGTTTTAAAGCTGATAGAAGAAGCAGAAAGTGACAGTGAGGAGGACGAGGGACCGGAGGGAATGAGAGGGAAACGTTCCACTGCTGTCGCCTCGTCCTCCATATCCTGAGAGGAGTTTTAAAATAGTGATGTGAGGGGGTTATCTCCGCATCAACTGAAGGTCTGTCAGAGGGATCCACAGAACTCCCATGGAACCCTGATGTCTCCGAGGAGGGGGGGGGGTTGTTTTAGAGACACATCCGTCCACTTGAGAAATCACTTGATTCCTGTTTCCTGATTGCATGTTATGAAACCAGTGCTGCAGGGATATTCATATCAGACCCGTGATCTGGTTTTCTGGACTCTGGGAGAAGAGCTTGGAGCGTAATGACCTTGAGGGACAACAGGGGTACTTTAGCTACGATGGTGCCTTTCCATGTAGTGCTTTATTACGTGCGCTGCACCGGGTAACAGCGCCCTCAAACCAAAATGCAGATTTTCCCCGTAAAATGTTAAAGTGATGCCAGAAAACCACCTTGAATGATGGGATGGTAGACTAAAAGCTTTATGAATCCAAACTATAATATAATAAGTACCCTGTATCAAGATTGATGCAAAACAAGTGAAATCTGACCTTTTTAGAGAGGTTTAGAAAGAAAAAAAAACACCTCTGGGGTCATGTGGTCGATGTTGGTGATTGACACCTCTTTTGAACCGTCAGAGCCAATGGAATCGAGGGGAGGTTCCTAAATCCACCCATGCATAACCCTGCCTGGAGTTTCCCCGTGTCTGGAATCGCTGTTTGTCGGTGGCTAAAGCGGCGAAAACCAGGAGGAAAAAACGACATTTGCAGAAACAGCTGAACTTGAGTTACAGCCGGGTCATTTCGCTCAGTTAGGAACGAACTTCGCAGAAACGAACTTCGCAGAAACACATCGTTTTCCACGGCAGCCGTTGATTTCCAGGACTGTTGTGATCCGCGTAGCAGACACCGAGTCCTCCAGACGTCTGAACCGGTAATCGAGCTGCTATTTGGGGGTTGAATCTATAATTGATCAGGGATGTTTTCTGCAGCTGTCCCGACATCAGACCGGACCGAGGGAGTCGTAATGAGGGTCTGGACCGAGGGAGTCGTAATGAGGGTCTGGGGCGAGGGAGGAGAGCCAATTACCGTTCTGCCCGCGGCTCTAACGGACCAATTGAAAGCCGAAGAGGCGTCTGGAGGTTTTCTGTAAGTCGCTCTGCTTCATTAAACCTGCAGAGGTACAGCTGCCTGAAGTCGGGAGGAGCGACCAGGAGGACTTTTAAAATGTGGCTTTCGTCGGGAAGTAGCAAGAGAGCAATACAGAAAGTTTCATGTCTGCAACAAATCTTAACAAGCATTGATTTGCAGTGAAATTAAATCCCTCTTCTTCGTCCGTCCCTCAACAGATAGCTGTGAAAAGGAATAAAATACTGCTTATTGTAAAAGTACATTAATACTATGAAGGCACACACTGACTCTCCAAGACTAAAACCTCAGTTTCCACATATAGTATATAGAAATGTATAATCTCACACTGCCTGGAGTTTCACAACAACGTGGCTTTGATTGGGAAGTAGCAAGAGAGCGAGACAGAAAGCTGCATCTGTCTGCAACAAATCATAACAAGCATTGATTTGCAGTCTGAAATTAAATCCCTCTTCTTCGCCCGGCCCTCAACAGAAAGCTGTTTTTCCAGCAGTGTAATAACAGGGTGCAGATGCATTGAGAGGCTGCACACAAACTGATCCATTAAACACCTTTTGGGTGGCTTTATTTCCTATATTTCATGTCAGAATATCTACTTATTAGTGTCATTTATTTGATAAGCGACAACAAGCGCAAACCCATGTTTAGCTGCACGTTAGTCATTAAGATAAATGATTTAGTTTTCGGTTTAAACACGGTCCAACATCCATCATCAGCGAGCTGAGGAACTGAAAGGCATTACTTTAAAAAAACAGAGCCGAAGGCAGATCCTGTCATCAGCCGTTTAAATGCTTATAAACACATCCAGGACTCATGAATACTGAGCATGGGAAATCTAATCGCCTCCTACGACCGTGTGAATCAGCACAGGGCGCATTACTACGAAACTGAATCTGTTTAGAGGTCTTTGTTAGGTAACGTCTTTAAGCCTCTTTCCCACTGGAAGTATAAAACTACAGCACGGTCACATGACTTCAGTTCACCACCGCTAAGCTAAAGGTGCTAATGTTGGGCTATAAAGGAACTACAGCACGGTCACATGACTTCAGTTCACCACCGCTAAGCTAAAGGAGGCTAATGTTGGGCTATAAAGGAACTACAGCACGGTCACATGACTTCACGTCACCACCGCTAAGCTAAAGGCGGCTAATGTTAGGCTATAAAGGAACTACAGCACGGTCACATGACTTCCCGTCACCACCGCTAAGCTAAAGGAGGCTAATGTTGGGCTATAAAGGAACTACAGCACGGTCACATGACTTCACGTCACCACAGCTAAGCTAAAGGAGGCTAATGTTGGGCTATAAAGGAACTACAGCCCGGTCACATGACTTCACGTCACCACCGCTAAGCTAAAGGAGGCTAATGTTGGGCTATAAAGGAACTACAGCACGGTCACATGACTTCACGTCTCCACCGCTAAGCTAAAGGAGGCTAATGTTGGGCTATAAAGGAACTACAGCACGGTCACATGACTTCACGTCACCACCGCTAAGCTAAAGGCGGCTAATGTTGGGCTATAAAGGAACTACAGCACGGTCACATGACTTCACGTCACCAGCGCTAAGCTAAAGGAGACTAATGTTGGGCTATAAAGGAACTACAGCACGGTCACATGACTTCACGTCACCACCGCTAAGCTAAAGGTGGCTAATGTTAGGCTATAAAGGAACTACAGCACGGTCACATAACTTCACGTCACCACCGCTAAGCTAAAGGTGGCTAATGTTGGGCTATAAAGGAACTACAGCACGGTCACATGACTTCACGTCACCACCGCTAAGCTAAAGGAGGCTAATGTTGGGCTTTAAAGGAACTACAGCACGGTCACATGACTTCACGTCACCACCGCTAAGCTAAAGGAGGCTAATGTTGGGCTATAAAGGAACTACAGCACGGTCACATGACTTCACGTCACCACCGCTAAGCTAAAGGAGGCTAATGTTGGGCTATAAAGGAACTACAGCACGGTCACATGACTTCACGTCACCACCGCTAAGCTAAAGGTGGCTAATGTTGGGCTATAAAGGAACTACAGCACGGTCACATGACTTCACGTCACCACCGCTAAGCTAGAGGTGGCTAATGTTGGGCTATAAAGGAACTACAGCACGGTCACATGACTTCACGTCACCACCGCTAAGCTAAAGGTGGCTAATGTTGGGCTATAAAGGAACTACAGCACGGTCACATGACTTCACGTCACCACCGCTAAGCTAAAGGAGGCTAATGTTGGGCTATAAAGGAACTACAGCACGGTCAAAACATATTTTGTGTTATGTCCTCACAACTTTTTCAACACTAACTTGTGAAGCTGTCAAATACACAAGTGGAAAGTTTATTGTAATTGTTGAGCAGAAGGAGATATAATACTTCTCACTCCTGCAGATCTTAGAGTTAACAGAAGGCACATGAGACGAGTTGAAATGTAAAGGACTAAAGAAAAGGTCAAAATGACTGACGCTGTGGTGAGGCGGGTGCTCTCCGGTGAAACTGCTCACAGACGATCTGCACAGCTTCTCTTTATGACGCACATTACCGCAGCCAAACGAGCAACTAGAGGATCATCATGAGGCAAATAACTGTCATTATAAGTGAGTCTCTCGCCCTGCCCCGATCTGCACTCAGGCAGTGACAGGAATACATTCAGGGGATAGCAGAAGAAGCAGATGCTCTTATATCCCGAGGTTCATCTGGGAGGACTTTAACGTTAACGGAAGAGGGACGGTTAACAGGACTGGAAGTCATTGAGGGGGACGGGTTGTAACATTTGATTATCTCAAATGAAAGACGACCGCACTCCCTCACAGCCACAGATGGCGACTGTGGCTGTGAGGGAGTGCGGTCGTCTTTCAACCAGAAGGTTGTGGGTTCGATCCCAGCCCATGCAGCCAACATGTCGATGTATCCTTGAGCGAGATACTTCACCCTGAGTTGCTCCCGATGACATGGCCAACGGTGTGTGAATGTGTATGTATGTTAGAGGGGTCTTAAAGACTGGATAAAGCGCTATATAAGTACAGTCCATTTACCATTTATCTCATTTAACCAATAATCTCATGTTTGATCTTTTCCCTTTTATTTATTACATGAGAGAAACTTTTTGGTGGCAACGTCTTGCCAAAGTTTGTACATTAAAACTGAACAATGTATTAGAGCGGTTATCCTGCTCTGCTCTGGACAATGATTACCCCCCCTTTCACTCAGACGTCTTCCTTCAGGAGGTCAGTCACAAAGCGGTAGAAAGACAGCTTGATTCCAGCCGTCCCCGGCACCACGAGGCCCCACGCAAAGTTATATGATGAGGCCCTCTGTTTCGCGAGCGTCGACGGGGGGGTGCTATTGGAGCCTCGCAGCAGCGAAACCGTGCCGCGCCACACTAACGGCCCCTACACACGGTGGCGTGCGTTGCCGCTTCAACGCTTCTGCCCATTCACTTTGAATGGGGTGACGTCACGATTCGCCGAACTGCATTGTGGGAGCAAAGCGTAGCTTCTCTCGAGGTGCTCGCTGCAAAAGTAGAGCAATGTTCTACTTTTGCCGCCTCGACGGAGGCGTCAGCCAATCAAATCCCTCGTATGTAAATCTGACAGTACAAGCAGTAGCCAATCAAACCGTGTGTATGTTGGGAGAGCCGGACCGCAGTTATTTCCCATATGTCAAAGCAACACATCCTCACTCCCAGGTCGGCCTATGTTGACGTTATGTCAAGTCCCCTGCCGGCTTTTTCCAACGCAAGGGGGGGGGCCTTAGCGTCCATTTTCAACGCAAGGGGGGGGGCCTTAGCGTCCATTTTCAGCTTTCCGGGATGTCCATGTGCTTCTATGGACGCTCATGGAAGCACGGCATTCGTTTGTGTCGACTGCCCTTAAAGGCAATGTGAGCGTCCATTCTCATTGGATAGCGGAGAATTGTACACCCGGAAGTAAATATTCCCCTTACTGACGATTGATTTTACAATGATATCTGCACTACTCATCGACTAAAAAACACCAGATTATCCTTTTTAATTACACAACATTGATTGGTTTAAATTGTGTGCAATGCTTTTGTATTTTTCCCCTTCGATTCGGAGAAAACAAATCTTTTTTCGGAGTAAAGGATGGCAGAAGACACTACACTACCCAGAATCCCCAGCTATCATTTCTCCCTGCAGAAAAAGAAAACATGGCCGAACTTCGTTTTATTCTGGGTGTAAAATGCCTATTTTAAAGTTAGTTTGGCCATTAAAATGCGTTTTGATGTCATTTGATGCGAGAAATATGAGTTGTTATTTCAGATTATGTGTGCAGTGGATGTACATGATCTTTAGTTTGCTAGTTATTACGAAGAAATTGCGTCCAACGTTTTCATTGTTACCAAGGTGGTTGCTAGGGACGCTGCTATCGATATTATTTCTGTTATGTTGTGTAACTGTTTAATGGTGTTATCTTTATTGCTACCCCCTTCCCCGTCAATGTATAGTGTTGGTCCACAGCGCAAACATATTAGTTTAACAAAATCCGCATCTAAAGATACGTTATTTCCCCCTGTGCAATTCCAGTCTCACATCTCACAGCACATCGTCATTAACAAATACCGGAAACAGACCGAAAACATTTTAAAAAAATAAAATAATACCTTATTCCGAGTGTGCTTGCTTTTCTCTTTGAAAGTCATCACATAACGGCATTGTAATACACGGTTCGGCTGCATTAAATATTACATATCTGCCGTAGTTCTGTATTTATAGAGCCCTGATGAGAAGACAAACATGAGGAACTGAAAACGTGACGTGGATCATAAATATATCAGCCATTAAACAACATCTTACATTTCTTTTCACACAATACGTCTCCTTGCAGTATCAACACTAATTCGGCTCACTTTTATATTTGATCCAATTGGTAGATAGGCTGTATTTACACCATAAAGGTGCACAGCTGATATAAAGGGACACCTGGTGGTTAAAGCATGTTATTGAATTTCATTATTTTTATTATTAGATATTAATAGGATCCCTATAAAGTATATTCATTACTCGTTATTCTCTACTGATAGTTAATTAAAGACTGTATATAATGACTATTTTGCACATCCCGTTCAAGATTTCCAGATGTTCTAAGGTTTATTGACCTACACAACTATGGTGTAGTTCTGCACATGTATTATACTCTTATGATGTATGCAGATATTTCATCTCCGGCCTTGTCAGGTATTGAACAATCAATAAATAAAGAACACAGAATTGTTGAATATAAAACACAGAATTTGTGTGATTATACTAAATGATTTTCAAATAAACACCACTGCATATTTAACTGTTACACATGCTGATGTAACGCAAATGTTCCAACTTGGGATCAATAAAGTATATCTTATCTTAAGCTGATCGATGGCTACTGCCATATTTGCAAAATGTGCCTCTGAACCTTGACAAGTGCATGTTTCAGGCTTATCAATTAATGTAATGTAATGTAATGTTATCAATTAACAACAGGAGGGGTCACAAACATAAGTCCAGCTGTTAAATAAAGCTCTTCTGACCTTAGCTGGCGTGTGGGTATATATATTAATACTGCCCATTATGGGCACGAGCAATTTTCACCCATTTATTAATTATATGTTTTAAATGTGAGTGTTTCCTGTCCCCTAAACCTCCAGGGATGTACACAGTTTAATACTGGCAACTTCTTATTATGGGAAATACGAAAACGTCTTTTAAAACTACAACTCCCAGTAGAGACGTGCCATAGAGAACATGTTGCGAAACAGAATAGCCAGCATGTGTAGTTCTGGGGACGGGGTGGGGGAGGGGGGACGCGGTGGACCCGTTCAAATCCAGTTTTGAACAGTCTGCCGTGGTTCCATCCCATTTCAAGTGCTGTTCGAGGCTCGGTAACCCTCGGAGCACACTCTCCAATCACAGAGCTTGAGGACTATCACGGGGTTTGTCAAACAGAGCACATGGTGTAGTCCAAACGATAGCTGGGGATTCTGGGTAGTGTAGTGTCTTCATTGCCTTTAAGGGCAGTTGACACAAACGAATGCCGTGCTTCCATGAGCGTCCATAGAAGCACATGGACATCCCGGAAAGCTGAAAATGGACGCTAAGGCCCCCCCTTGCGTGAAATGGACGCTAAGGCCCCCCCCCTTGCGTTGGAAAAAGCCGGCAGGGGACTTGACATAACGTCAACATAGGCCGACCTGGGAGTGAGGATGTGTTGGTCAAAGAATGGAGGAGAAAATGATCGTGGCGGTAGGGAACATACAGGGATACAAACCGGAGGAGCCAGGCATGGGGGAGGGGGCAGAGACATTGGGTGGAACTGGTAGGTCTTCGCCTGTTTGGGGAGTTTATATCCAGTGTACTTCGTTTGAATGGACAGCTAGCAAGCAGACAGTATATTTAGCCAGCATGGATGCAGCATGAATGCTTTGCTTTGTATGTCCGGGGCGGGACATTCATGTGGTTGGTTGTTAGTCGGGCTGCTCGCGTTGACTCCCCAAGCTCAAGACACGCACGCCGCCGTGTGTAGGGGCCGTAATTGCGCCGCATAAGCGCATAGGTGCATCGCATTGTCGGCTCAGTCGAGGCACCCTCCGCGAGATGAGGCCCCCCGCGGTCTGCGTGATCGGCCGGTAGGAGGGACGGCCCCGATTCCAGCAGAGGAATACGTGGTAGAATTGTCATTTTATTTATTTATTAACTGTCAAAGCCCATGTGTGTCCCGGTGCCTTTCAAATGTTTATCACCAGGAATATCATTTGGGATATTTCACGACTTCTATCGCTCTTAATCTCCATCAAATATTGGCATTCGGCTGCGATTGAAGCATCGTACAGAGCGGGGGTGAAAACTGTTTTTAGAGTCTGTAAATAAGACGAGGTGTGGAGCGACGCAGGGAATAATAAGCCGTATCGATTCATGCTGTTTGCAGACGTCGTGTTTTCCCCCCGAAGACATTTCTGTTGTTGTTGTTTGTTGATCCAGATTTCTGTGTGCGCTTCCTCTGGGGAGATTTATAAAATGTTTACTGTCACAGATTTATAATACTGACAGAGATGTTCGTTGTTACTTCATGAGACGTGATGTGGGCGGGGTGCACAGGTCTGGAAACATGGCATTAAAGCTGTTTAAATTATTTTTCTTATGTGCAATGCCTTGTTTTGTGTTCTTGTTTGTTATGCTGCTGCAACACAAACATTTCTCAATTTGGGATCAATGAAGTACCCCCTATCTTATTATCTTATTTATACAGCCCAATATCACCATGTATACATTTGTGTCTCTTGCCGCAGTCAGGTCTTTCCTCTCGTCTCTTGCCGCAGTCAGGTCTTTCCTCTCGTCTCTTGTCTCAGTCAGGTCTTTCCTCTCGTCTCTCGTCTCAGTCAGGTCTTTCCTCTCGTCTCTTGTCTCAGTCAGGTCTTTCCTCTCGTCTCTTGCCTCAGTCAGGTCTTTCCTCTCGTCTCTTGCCTCAGTCAGGTCTTTCCTCTCGTCTCTTGCCTCAGTCAGGTCTTTCCTCTCGTCTCTTGCCTCAGTCAGGTCTTTCCTCTCGTCTCTTGCCACAGTCAGGTCTTTCCTCTCGTCTCTCGTCTCAGTCAGGTCTTTCCTCTCGTCTCTTGTCTCAGTCAGGTCTTTCCTCTCGTCTCTTGCCTCAGTCAGGTCTTTCCTCTCGTCTCTTGCCTCAGTCAGGTCTTTCCTCTCGTCTCTTGCCTCAGTCAGGTCTTTCCTCTCGTCTCTCGTCTCAGTCAGGTCTTTCCTCTCGTCTCTTGCCTCAGTCAGGTCTTTCCTCTCGTCTCTTGCCTCAGTCAGGTCTTTCCTCTCGTCTCTCGTCTCAGTCAGGTCTTTCCTCTCGTCTCTCGTCTCAGTCAGGTCTATGCTGCGTTGAGGTCTTGATACGTTTGTGTTTGTTCTCCATTTCGTAGAGATCATTTTTTGCTGTTCATTAAAAAAAATAAAGTATCTTACAAATACTTTACCTCTGTCCCCGGGTCGTGCAATTGGGTCCCAAAAGTGCCTGAATCGTAACACGCAGTGCGGTATCATGAGACAATAACAGGCTACAGATGCGGACACACACACACACACACACACACACACACACACACACACACACACACACACACACACATTTATATTTATATAAATAGGCCTACATACAATTTCTGAATCAAACAAGTATGAGAGCACTCTCATAATAACGTAACACAATCAGAGACTGGATACCCCCCCCCCCTCTCCCCCCCCTCTCTCTGGTCGCTGAAATGGGGAATTTAAATTACGGGTTAAAAGTTGTACAAGTATTAAAAGTAAGCAAAGGACACCAAACCAACTGAGACCCGTCTGTCTGCCGCATCTATACACACACATACACACCTACACACTGTACAACACACACACCTACACACACACACACACACACACACACACACACACACACACACACACACACACACACACCTACACACTGTACCACACACACACCTACACACTGTACCACACACACCTACACACTGTACACACACACACCTACACACTGTACCACACACACACACCTACACACTGTACCACACACACACCTACACACTGTACCACACACACCTACACACTGTACACACACACACCTACACACTGTACCACACACACACACCGACACACTATACCACACACACACCTACGCACTGTACCACACACACACCTACACACTGTACCACACACACACCTACGCACTGTACCACACACACACCTACACACTGTACCACACACACACACTGTACCACACACACACCTACACACTGTACCACACACACACCTACACACTGTACAACACACACATCTACACACTGTACCACACACACACCTACACACTGTACCACACACACACCTACACACTGTACCACACACACACCTACACACTGTACCACACACACCTACACACACACACACACACACACACACACACACACACACACACACACACACACACTATTATGTGAAGCACTAAATGGACTCTTTGTCTGTAGATATCTAAACTAGAGAAAGAGAGTCGGCTGTTCCTCTGAGTGATAGATACTCTCTGCTCTGCTTTCTGCACGGACCAATCAGCTGCTCTGCTTTCTGCACGGACCTCTCAGCTGGTCTCTCTGGAAACATCGCGTCACCATGAGAACAGGTACTAATATAATATCCAAGAGATGCATGCAGAGCTGTGATTGGCTGAGATAAGTCCGGCCGTGCGTCACGCCTCCACCGTTCCCGGAAATGCATCCGCGGAGGAGCCATCAGTGTCTCAGAGCCTCCTCTCTCCTCTCTCCTCTCTCCTCGATTAGAGCTCCTCCAGAGAGCCTCCTCTCTCCTCTCTCCTCTCTCCTCGGTTAGAGCTCCTCCAGAGAGCCTCCTCTCTCCTCTCTCCTCTCTCCTCGGTTAGAGCTCCTCCAGAGAGCCTCCTCTCTCCTCTCTCCTCTCTCCTCTCTCCTCGGTTAGAGCTCCTCCAGAGAGCCTCCTCTCTCATCTCTCCTCGGTTAGAGCTCCTCCAGAGAGCCTCCTCTCTCCTCTCTCCTTTCTCCTCGGTTAGAGCTCCTCCAGAGAGCCTCCTCGATCCTCGGTCCTCAATGTGCATTTAGAGAAATGAGATGTCCTTCAACATGGCGCGCTGAAATTCATTTCCGGGTCACTACCGGAGGAGTCGAGGAGTCGAGGAGTCGAGGAGTCGAGGAGTCGAGGAGTCGAGGACGGGAACATTTCGTGTTATAGTCACGACATGTAATCTATTGATTCGTGTTCACCAACACGATTTTCCCATTTTCTTTCGTGTCACAGAACGATTTTAAAAGCAATATATTTCTATTGGTAGTATGTTTCGTGCCTGCATCAAATAATAACAAATTAGAAGGAAAACATATTTAACAAATACAGATGTCAGTGTTCTGAGGCTCTGAGCCATTTATTTTCCTCAAAGCCGGCAAAAAAAGTCCGACATTATACGAATTAAAATAAAAACAATAATCGTGGCTTGATATCGAGTAAGAACATGTTTTTATGAACCCCACAGCTTCCGGTCTTCCACGACCCGACCGGACAGAAAGACGCCGGCACAAAACATACTACCAATAGAAATACATTGCTTTTTAAATCGTTCTGTGTGACATGAAAGAAAATTGGAAAATGGTGTTGGTGAACACGAAGCAATAGATTACATGTCGTGACACGAACTGAGACCGGGTTGGTATTTACGCTCTGGTTCTCTTGCAGTCGTTGTCTGCTCTGCTCGATCAAAGTGCATCTCACGTCTCTCTACTCCTATCTGAGAAAATGAAGATCTTTCATCTTAAAATAAACTTCAAAGGTCTCCTATTATACTCTTTTATTAGCCATATATTAAACATACTGAATGCCCACAGCGATGATTAAAGGTCCATCTTATCTTGTCTCAGATATATCCAACACATGTCTCTGAAGTGAAGCAGCAGGACGTTCTTTGAATGGTTCGCTGACACGCTGTGTGTGTTGGGACTGTTCATAATGGTAGAAATAAGATAGTGTTTCTCTTGAAAAGACTAAGGCCCCGTCCACACGGAGACGGCTTCAGTTGTACCCGCTAAAGTTCTTTATCGTATAGACGGTTCGTCCACACGAGGCCGACACAGAGCCACGGCTTCGACTAAACGCTTGCGGCTCCGTGTGTACGCCCTATACGATCATTTCCTGCATCGATGACGCCATAGCCCCGTCTCTCCCCACCTCTCCTGCTCACCCCCGGGTCATTGCTGATGTGTTTCGGCAACAACAACAACAACAACAATGGCGGATCACAGGGTTGCGTTGGCGCTCCAGACGCTACTGACCGTGATATAGATGTTAGTGCAAAATCTCCAGCTCCTCGACCGCAACCATCAGCAACACGTGGACCTGGAGAACTACATGAACTACATGCCGCTAAATCCACCACGGAGAATAAACAGAAGGGCAACCAGGAAACCATGGCAACCATGCTCGGGGGGTCTTATTCGCTGCTTTTGGTGACTTTGTGGCGGAAGTACAGCGCCACTCACAGGCCCGGCATATGCACTACAGCGTCTCCAGCGGGTCGAGCGGTCTCGTGTGGACGGAAGACTTTTTTGAAATCGACTTCGGTTCGAAATCCGTTTGGTCTCCGTGGGGCCTAAGAGACCAAAACAATCACAACGAGGCACAAAATAAAAATACTTAAATGCTATAAATCTCCTGGAGATGGTTTTGAATGTATTTCATGTATTTCTGTTTTCCCATAATCCTCACGTCAGAATCTGAATTCTGAAGTTTCTAAGTCTCTTTATGGCGATTTTATGTATTTTTGTCGTCTTTTAATGTCGTTCTTTAGTCTTTCTAAGAGAAACGCTCTGATCTCTACCGTTATGAGCATCTTCCCCAGTGGACCCTCTGTCTAGCATCCTCTCCCCGGAGGAGATGAGGCTTCTGACCTTCAATAACCCTGTTCCTAGGAGGGAATCATGTCATGTTATCTATTTATCTCTGACGTGTGTACTATGGGAAAACAGAAAGACATGCACTAAATGATCCGTAATCCACATGTCGGAAAACACAGATGCTGCTGAAAAGAGAGAGGGTTTCCTGAGTCTCCTTTCACCTATCTATGTATAAAAGACAAACTGCATGTTGTGTAATAGGTGACGTCTCTTGTTCCCCAGCTCAGAACCAAACACGCGAAGCTGCTTTTAGTTTTCATGCTCCCCAACACTTGAACAAACTTCCCGAAAACCGGAGGACTTCACCAACGCTGAGTCGAGGCTAAAAACATTCATTTCTTCAGCTGCTTACCCAGAAGCCTTTTAACTTGTTTTAGCACCAACTGTATTTACAATGTTGTTTTAAACTATCTCTTTTATGCATGGTGTTTACGAGTCTGTTGTTCCATCGTGTCTTTCTTCCGTCTTCCTATTGTTCCTAATGTTGAAGCAAAGCACTTTGAATTGCCTCTCTGTGCTTTATAAATAAACGTTAACTTACCTTTAAATATGTTAAAGTCATGACCTCCGGCTGTAAGAAGGTCCGTTTGAAAGTGTTGCCTCCTGCAGAGAGGACTTCTTAAAGCTTCCTTATGAGCAGCCATGAAGAGCGTTAACGAAGGCACGTACAGCGATCAAAGGATCCTAATTATTGAGAAACGTACGGTCGACACATAAAGATTAAATTGCCGTTCGACACTGAGGGACCCCCCACCGCGTCCTGAACCTCCTCACACACACACACACACACACACACACACACACACACACACCCCTGGGTCCTCGCTCTGTGTTATCGGGTCTCAGCGAGATGGGGAACATGCTGCGACGTAGAGAAACCTCTCGACGGGGGGTTTGTCCTCGTTAGAAGAGAAACAACGTATTTCTTCCACTTTGAACATCATTCACAGTTGATTGTAGTCACATCCTCTCACAGCAAGGATGCTTCCTGAACGGCAATAGACCCGTTTACATCAGGTACAATAAAGTATAAGTTTAGTATTTATAATTCTTATTCTGATTATGTGAAAACAGAAAGACGTGTAGTACATTCCCCATCACCTCTACGAGTTGTTAAAGTCTCTTTTTGGTCGTCTTTTTCAGTCCTTTTAAGAGAAACGCTCATTATTCATCAATCAAATACACAACATCACTACCAAGAGACGTGACATGCCTAAAGACGGGAGCTAACCACATTTAAGAGACACTGAACAAAAGCTAGAAGGCAGACAATGAGAGAAAAGCACACAACACTACTGCAGAGACAAGAGAGATGATCGCCCTGATGGTTCTGTCATCGCTTTCTGGGGATCGATTTTCAATCTTCTGTCATGCCGTGCAGAAGCTTTGTGACGGACACACAAACCGTCTCTCTATAGAGCCGCTTCAACAGCTACCCTCCCACGTCTTCTCCTGATATTATCTTTATAAAGTCTCCCCTTCTGGAGAAAGAGAAGCGACAGGTTCGTGCCGCACATGTCAAGTGGAGAAGGCCCTCTTCAAAGTCTCTCTGTGGGGCCGCATAACAATGGGGGATGATAACGGTAAAATAAAACAAGCTGTGCTCTCTTCAGGAGGAGCTCTGTGCAGAAGAGACACACACGTTTAAATGAAGAGCTGCAAACACTAGGAGAGCGTCTTCATTAGGAAACAGCTGTCTGTTATGTTAAGCCGCTGAATCTGTGAGAGCGTTTTCCTGTTGAAAAGACCACTTATGGTGAATGTTATATAAAGGAACTACAGCACGGTCACATGACTTCACGTCACCACCGCTAAGCTAAAGGTGGCTAATGTTGGGCTATAAAGGAACTACAGCACGGTCACATGACTTCACGTCACCACCGCTAAGCTAAAGGTGGCTAATGTTGGGCTATAAAGGAACTACAGCTCAGTCACATGACTTCACGTCACCACCGCTAAGCTAAAGGAGGCTAATGTTGGGCTATAAAGGAACTACAGCATGGTCACATGACTTCACGTCACCACCGCTAAGCTAAAGGTGGCTAATGTTGGGCTATAAAGGAACTACAGCACGGTCACATGACTTCACGTCACCACCGCTAAGCTAAAGGAGGCTAATGTTGGGCTATAGAGGAACTACAGCACGGTCACATGACTTCACGTCACCACCGCTAAGCTAAAGGAGGCTAATGTTGGGCTATAAAGGAACTACAGCACGGTCACATGACTTCACGTCACCACCGCTAAGCTAAAGGAGGCTAATGTTGGGCTATAAAGGAACTACAGCACGGTCACATGACTTCACGTCACCACCGCTAAGCTAAAGGAGGCTAATGTTGGGCTATAGAGGAACTACAGCACGGTCACATGACTTCACGTCACCACCGCTAAGCTAAAGGAGGCTAATGTTGGGCTATAAAGGAACTACAGCACGGTCACATGACTTCACGTCACCACCGCTAAGCTAAAGGAGGCTAATGTTGGGCTATAAAGGAACTACAGCACGGTCACATGACTTCACGTCACCACCGCTAAGCTAAAGGAGGCTAATGTTGGGCTATAAAGGAACTACAGCACGGTCACATGACTTCACGTCACCACCGCTAAGCTAAAGGAGGCTAATGTTGGGCTATAAAGGAACTACAGCACGGTCACATGACTTCACGTCACCACCGCTAAGCTAAAGGAGGCTAATGTTGGGCTATAAAGGAACTACAGCACGGTCACATGACTTCACGTCACCACCGCTAAGCTAAAGGAGGCTAATGTTGGGCTATAAAGGAACTACAGCACGGTTTTAGGACTCATTCCTGCACATTGGCATTATTGCTCTTTCAGTAACATTAATGTCTCCGTCCTCTTCAGTAATACATTAGGTGAACTGGACAGGTAGAAAGGAAACGCAAAAGACAAAGGAAACAAACTAAGGAGAGGAAACAAGATGATAAGGTATGGTAAGCAAGGAAGGAAGGCAGTAAAAAAGGAGGAAGAGGAGACTAATATGAAAGGTTCTTCATTTCATGCCTGTTATTTTTCTCGCTTTGACCCAGAAAATCGATCTCAGCGCTACATCTTGGAGGATGTCCCAAAAACTGAAATCCATATTTAAGAGAGGAGGCAAGGAAAGAGGAGTTAGGAAAAAGGTGAAGAACCTACAGTAAAGAGAGGATAAGATGAAAAGATCCAGAGAATTATTTTGTATCAGTTTTCCTCCATCTCTCACACCGACTCTGAGGAAATATTGAATCTGTAGGCTCCTTCCTTTCACACACATTCATCCTCACTTATCTTATTCTCGGGGAGAGATAAGGGGACGACTGGAGGGATTTAAATTACAAAATACACCGACACTGAACCAGGGAATACAACAAATGAAATTATAATAAAACATTTTGCTCAAAGAAAAGCCTGGAAGCCAATATATTAAAATGCAAATGCTTTTCATATGGATGGCTGGACGGTTGGCCCTTATCTCTTTGCAGACACACACACTCACACACACACACACACACACACACACACACACACACACACACACACACGTCATTAATCATCCATGCTTTCTATTTTCACATGTTTTTTTAATATCCATTAATTAATTAAATTGGCTGCATCTGTCATTTCGCTTGAAACTTTATAATGAATTACACTTCCATTTATGTCGCCGTTTTAATTCATCTGTGAGGACATGTTTCAGTCAAAAGCAATTTAATACAATATTACCAGTATGTAATATTACGATGGTTTTCTACTGTAACTTAAAGGAATGGTATGCTCATGACACTCATTTTTAAATAATTATCATCCGATAAAACAGACCAGTCTCTGCCAGTCTTTTTTTTTTTTTTTTAATCCGATGACATTATCAGTGATTTTAAACTGATTATATACCGAAATAACATCAACACTGTGGGCGCTGCCATTTTCCGGACGTGACGTAAACCATGCGTTTGGTTTTCGAAGACACGTTGATCTCCATGTTATTTACTGTAGTTTCTCTCTTCAAATATGCCTCACTGTATCGCGAAATATTGCCACAATTCGGATAGGAACAATCCACGGAATGCTCGGTTCCATCTGTTGCCAAAAGGTAAGCGTAAGAAGTACATTCGGAGGCAGTGGCTAGCGAAATGTGGCCGGCCCGAACCGAGAGATTCACAGGCTCATGTATGCAGCGAACATTTCACATTTCCGGACGACTACTCTGAGAGTATGATAAAACATAACATGTGATTTATGGAACAACCATTACTTAATGGAGATGCAGTACCATCGGTCTTTCTGGTGTCATCACCGACCAGGACACCAGTTCGGCCAGTTGAGAAATCGCCCTCTGCAAGTGTGAAGCGACGGAGGAGCAGAAGTAGTGCTCGGAGTAAGAATAAGGTATGTTAGGTAGCGCATTTCCATTGCAGCAGGCTAGTCCCCTGTTAACGTCCTTTAGCGTCCAGGCCAGAACAGTTTTTGGTGGCCTTTCCATATAGCGTAGTACCGGCTAGTGTGTATTTCCCCCCAGTTTTTCCGGCCCCATAAAATCGTGATTCTATGGCCAGGGACAACGAAGCTGAGTATGCTAAACTAGAGAGGGAATCGCTAGCAAGGGTGGTACTACATGCATACATATAGTATCTTATATCATCTTCCCATTATACACACATGCATTTCCAAATATTTGGACTACCTATGTTTCAAATGTATTATCTTTTCAATTTACACACGGCATCTATTGCACGTCTGTCCGTCCTGGGAGAGGGATCCCTCCTCTGCTGCTCTCCCTGAGGTTTCTCCCATGTTCCCTTTAAACTGTGGGTTTTCTCCGGAAGTGTTTCCTTGTACGATGTGAGGGTCTGAGGACAGAGGGTCTAAGGACAGAGGGTGTCGTATTGTCATACTGATATGTATGGGTGAATTCCCCCATCCAATCTCTTCATATTGGTCAAAACTTGTTCCTCTGCTGACGAGTCCGAACTCAAATACTCCGCCATGTTTCCGTGTGTTGACAAAGTGAACGCATGGATGACGTCACGACCATCACGTGACTACTGAAAATGGCAAAAAATGGCGGCGGCCAGACGGAATATACAGGTTTTGATAAAAAAGAGCTATAAAATCATTATTTACCGGGGAATATCGCTGATTTCTTCAGGGTATGGTTTAAATATAATGTTTCACTAAATACTGAAGTTTTGATTAATTATCTAATGAGTGGACCATTCCTTTAAGTAAGGAATCTGAGTACTTTGTCCACTTTTGCAGAGCTCCACCATTTATTTTTATTCCGACGACTTCTTACTTTATCTACTTCTCACATGTTGAACACAAATACCTATACTTTCTACTTCTTACATGTTGAACTCAAATACCTGTACTTTCTACTTCTCACATGTTGAACACAAATACCTGTACTTTCTACTTCTTACATGTTGAACTCAAATACCTGTACTTTCTACTTCTCACATGTTGAACACAAATACCTGTACTTTCTACTTCTCACATGTTGAACACAAATACCTGTACTTTCTACTTCTCACATGTTGAACACAAATACCTGTACTTTCTACTTCTTACATGTTGAACTCAAATACCTGTACTTTCTACTTCTCTCATGTTGAACTCAAATACCTGTACTTTCTACTTCTCACATGTTGAACACAAATACCTATACTTTCTACTTCTTACATGTTGAACTCAAATACCTGTACTTTCTACTTCTCACATGTTGAACACAAATACCTGTACTTTCTACTTCTTACATGTTGAACTCAAATACCTGTACTTTCTACTTCTCACATGTTGAACACAAATACCTGTACTTTCTACTTCTCACATGTTGAACACAAATACCTGTACTTTCTACTTCTCACATGTTGAACACAAATACCTGTACTTTCTACTTCTTACATGTTGAACTCAAATACCTGTACTTTCTACTTCTCTCATGTTGAACTCAAATACCTGTACTTTCTACTTCTTACATGTTGAACACAAATACCTGTACTTTCTACTTCTTACATGTTGAACACAAATACCTGTACTTTCTACTTCTCACATGTTGAACACAAATACCTGTACTTTCTACTTCTCACATGTTGAACACAAATACCTGTACTTTCTACTTCTCTCATGTTGAACACAAATACCTGTACTTTCTACTTCTTACATGTTGAACTCAAATACCTGTACTTTCTACTTCTCTCATGTTGAACACAAATACCTGTACTTTCTACTTCTTACATGTTGAACTCAAATACCTGTACTTTCTACTTCTTACATGTTGAACACAAATACCTGTACTTTCTACTTCTCTCATGTTGAACTCAAATACCTGTACTTTCTACTTCTTACATGTTGAACCCAAATACCTGTACTTTCTACTTCTCTCATGTTGAACTCAAATACCTGTACTTTCTACTTCTTACATGTTGAACCCAAATACCTGTACTTTCTACTTCTCACATGTTGAACCCAAATACCTGTACTTTCTACTTCTCTCATGTTGAAACTCAAATACCTGTACTTTCTACTTCTTACATGTTGAACACAAATACCTGTACTTTCTACTTCTTACATGTAATACCTGTACTTTCTACTTCTCACATGTTGAACACAAATACCTGTACTTTCTACTTCTCACATGTTGAACTCAAATACCTGTACTTTCTACTTCTTACATGTTGAACTCAAATACCTGTACTTTCTACTTCTCTCATGTTGAACACAAATACCTGTACTTTCTACTTCTTACATGTTGAACTCAAATACCTGTACTTTCTACTTCTTACATGTTGAACACAAATACCTGTACTTTCTACTTCTTACATGTTGAACTCAAATACCTGTACTTTCTACTTCTCACATGTTGAACACAAATACCTGTACTTTCTACTTCTTACATGTTGAACTCAAATACCTGTACTTTCTACTTCTTACATGTTGAACACAAATACCTGTACTTTCTACTTCTTACATGTTGAACTCAAATACCTGTACTTCTACTTCTCTCATGTTGAACACAAATACCTTACTTTCTACTTCTTACATGTTGAACTCAAATACCTGTACTTTCTACTTCTTACATGTTGAACACAAATACCTGTACTTTCTACTTCTTACATGTTGAACTCAATACCTGTACTTTCTACTTCTCACATGTTGAACACAAATACCTGTACTTTCTACTTCTTACATGTTGAAACTCAAATACCTGTACTTTCTACTTCTTACATGTTGAACACAAATACCTGGTGTGGTGGCGTGATCATTATTCTTTAGAGTCATTGCGTGCCTATGGATTTGAACACGATACGAGGAAGGCTACTCGAGGAATAAAGGCAGACGTTAGGGAGGAAGAGGAAGAGACAGGTGATGAAATCAGCAACAATACAGCGAAGATACTCTTCTCCCTCACCATGGCCATATATGAGGTAAATTAGCGGCCTCAAAAACGATTCCTGGCGAATGTGCTGCGAATTGTGTCGACCCAAAACTCACCAAGTTTTGGCTTTCAAGAATTCACCGTCTTGAAAAAGCACACGTACAAAAGTTATTGTTATTATCTTTGTATTCACACGCTTATTTAATATTTCCTAATAGACTATGTTTGATTGGAAAGTTAGCACAGTATTGTATGGGTGAACCACACACACACACACACACACACACACACACACACACACACACACACACACACACTATGACATCATTACAATTTGACTGAGAGAATCATTATTGTTCTATTAATCTAAAGGGAGGTCAGGTACTCTTTAAAGCAGCTGCTAGCTATGGGTACTTTTTACTGAAGTACACTTCAAAGCCTCTTTACTTTGACTTGAGGAAAGAAGTTTAGGAGTACTTCTGCTTTCACCAGAGTATTTTTAAACACGAGTATGTGTACTTCTACTTGAGTGAAGGATGTGTGTACTTTATCATCTCCGGATCCATCACTTCTTCTTCACCTCCTCAGAAAGAAGCATGCTGCTTTGTTGGAGGAGCTCAGGTCAGAAGACTTGCATGTCTACTGCTGCTGAGCTTATGATGATAAAACCTTTGAATCTTTGAAATGTAATCTTTGAAGACGTTGTCGCTGCTTACCTCTATCCACTCTGAGGTGATTCATGCTCCCTCCAGCTAACACCGTGACGTGACCTTCTAAATATATATACATCCTGTATACTCAGTGTGTTCCTCCTCCGCTGCACGTCACTTTCAGATCAGCTAATGCATGTGAGGGGTTATCAGCAGCCGCACGGCCGTGTTCCCCGCTGCACGTCACCCATCACCAGCATCACGAGGGAATGCTTTCAGATCCGCACATCAAACACTATTCATCGTTTATTTCACCCTTCAAAATGTCCTGCATGTTCGACAGGAGAGCAGATCAAAGCAGAAGTGGGAGATGCACAGAAACAGCTCCAGTTCAACAGGTGGGAAGAGACATCGTCCTAAGAATGTTACTTTTAAGATTAAAAAAACCTCCTTATTATATGAATTTGTCTTAACGTAACTTTGTGTCTTATCTGCCGCTCTTAACAGCAACACTTTAAATCATGTTTTATTTCAATATTGTGGAAGTCATTTCGCCATAATAATAATAATAATAATAATAATAATAATAATAATAATAATAATTGACATCTTTGACACACGAGAGGAAATACCGATTAGTCCCACAGACGGGACTTTACAGGGCTACACTAAAAGTAAAAATAGCTTAATATTAATGATTGAAATATGAATGGTTTGCATCGATCAAAAGCTTAATGTCTTAATCCTTACTTTTAATCCCAAAAGAGACTTTTTCAGAAAATCTAAAAATTCTAACTTTTTCTGAAAATGAAGACTTTTTTTCATAAAAAACTTTAAATTCGGAATTTGTATGAAAACCATAAACTTTAGGTCTGCGGTCCGACCGTCTCAAATGTTCTTCTCGTAGCTCCTCATAGCTGAGACTCTGAGGCTAATGGCTCCCACTTAGCGCCTCTGACAGCTTCCTGTTGGACCTCCTCTGTCTCAGCGTAGTTTGTCCGACACGCTGCAGATAACCCGAGTGTAAGTGATTCAAAAGCAAAGTGAAGGAATACAAACGAGCTGTTTTGGTCCCGTGTAATCATTCCTTCGCTCCCACAGGAGCCTCGTAGAAAAGCATTTATTCTGGAGAACAACACACTCACAAAGAGCTGAAGCTAATTGGCCGAGCATGAGAGATAAGGCTTCTGCAGGACGAGGGTTTCATAACGAGCGGCTTCTGATTCCTCGCACTTTGGCCTGTGCAGGAAGCACTGCGTGTGTGAACGCGTTGTTTCAAAGCTAAGCTGCAGTGCTTCCGTTAATAAACACTTATCACCGTAATAAACCGTATTTAATTTAATCTTCCTGTTCATTATTTAACTTTACATTCTGTTCATGTATCATATTCCATTTATGTTTATATAGACTTCTTGCACTATTTTTTATTTGTATTATATGTGTTGCATTGTTGGAGGAGCCAACCGTCAGAGCAATAGCTAAACGGTAGCTTATGAGCACATGGCATTAAAACCTGTGAATCTGGAACCTTAGTGAACCCCTTAAGCCCCAAGCCTGTTTTTCAGGTTTCAGGCTCGAACATGCTATGCCCAAAACAAAGCACTATAACTTAACTCTTAAAAGGGTTATATGAATAATTATTTTATCAAAGCAAGGTCACATCTGTGAGCTGGATGTAGAAGTGTCAGAATCAATAAAGATGTGTCAGTGTCAGAGTAAATCCAGATGGAACATAGTCAGAAAGTGTAAATTCTTGTCTCCGCCCAAATAAAACCCATTACTTATAGTGAAGACCACCCTTGAATGATGGGTGTAGTGGAAATTTGTATTATATCCTTATATGCTTAAACCAAATGCTTCTCGTAAATGTCATGTGCTGTTTTCTTCTTCTTCTACTCTACTTTGGGTTTATTCCCAGGCGCTTCAAGGCCACAGAGCTGCTTTGGCTACTGGGAGACTCACACAGTCCACACCAGAACTTCCCTACTCTGAGCACCGTTATGCTATCTCCCGCTCAAGGCCAGATGTCTAATAACAATGTGACTGTGTGAAGACAGATTTCTCACGTTCCCACTCATTTCCTATATAACCTTCGCTTTTTCATTGTACTGCGCACACTCTGGTAGACTATTCTTTGCTCTGTCAGACCTGTGTCTATATTTATTGTATCTTATGTTATTTGAAGCTTCAAATAAATAACCAAAAGACAGCTCTGTTCGATTCACCATTTATTTGTATTGATCACTTTGACTTGTACTCTCCAGCCGTGTTGGGTCCTAGATTTCCATAACATGGGTTAGTAGCCTCAGAGCTCTAGGAATCCAAAGGATAACATATAATAAGTACCCTGTATCAAGATTGAGGCAAAACAAGTGAGAATTTACCTTTTTAGAGAGGTTTAGCAAAACAAAGTCCAAGCGGACTAAGCTTTGGGCACATTTGGTTCCATCAGTGCCATTTAACTTTTTTCAGGTACCAGACTGAAAAATCATTGTATAACATTTAATTATCACTATAGGTATTCATTCCATGAGCTGCATGTTACTTGCACAATACAAATTAGGAAACTTAGGAAATATTTGACTCCAACTGGAGCAGATTTATTTAAAAAAACATTAGCAACACGCAATACAAGAAGCATTTTTTGGGTAAAAAAAAAACTTTATACAAACCCTGAATGTTACAGTCTTACTCCAGCAGGTCATGCCATGCCCTGTAACAGTTCTTGTTGGGAGTGAAGCACAGAGGGACCTGCCACTTCCTGCAGCACCCAGGTGTCTTCTTCTGTTGCCAGCATCAGAGCATCTCCTGCAGCACCTCCTGCAGCACCTCCTGCAGCACCTCCTGCAGCACCTTCTGACCTTGGTGGCATCTTCCCCATAATACTCGGGCATCCAGACGCCATATCCTCATCGCCTTCCTCACTGTGAAAACAAATGTGGAAAAAAACAAATAGATTAATTCTCTGGCTTGTACTTTCAAAAATGTAACTCAAATCAGAAATAATTTCTCTACAAACAACAGCAGAACATCAATGTTGAGTGTGTGAAATAACATTATATCACTCAAAATGTATACCGTGTAAATTATGTGAGGTTCATGTAATCTGTTCAATATTTAATAATATTCCGTCTGTCATATATTTATATATATGCATGTGTGTAATATAAGTAATAATTGTAAGTTGCTTTGGATAAAAGCGTCAGCTAAATGAAATGTAATACCGTGTTAAATTCAACATGTATGTCTTGTTTATTTCAACAACAAGAACAAGAAACGGCATCCATCTTCTTTGTTTGTTGTTGAGTGTGTGAAAGAACATTATATCACAAGATGGATGCCGTCGTGTTATTGTTACGTGTGTGAAATTACTATAGATGAATACACTCTTACACCAAATGAATAACACAAAGATAAAAACAGATGAATACTCTTCCTGCTGCTTTTTTGTCTTTTTTTTTCTTAGTTATGTTCTCTGTATTTTATATGTTTGTGTTATGTGTAACGCATTGAGATTCTATCTCAATGCTTTTATCTGGTTAAATAAAATAAAATTACACACCAAATAAATAAGTAATAGATACAAACAGAGATTACATACCTTTCCGGTGACGGAGGTTCATAATCAGAGTCAGATCACTATCTTCCGACGGAGAGTCCTGAAATACGATGTCCAATGCCTCCTCGACGGACAAAAAAGTCTTCTTTCTGGCTGCCATTGTTACAATGAAGACAAAGAAAACAAATCCTGCTGTTTTCGCTGATCGATCTGCCGTTCTCTGCTCTCCCGTCGCCGCGGGACATGCTATGCTATGCTATGCTATGCTATGCTATGCTATGCTATAATATGCTGCGTAAAAAGAGTGGGCGTGTGCATAAACCAGCTACACTGCCTTTATTTTTACTTACGCAAGATTCTATCTCTGGAACCCGTTGGTCGATTAGGGTGATTGACACCTTTTTTGAATCGTTAGAGCCAATCAAATCGAGTGGCAGTTTCAAAATAAATACGTTACGCCTGCGGAGGAGGAGCTATGCGTAAACTGCATCTCCCGCAGCTGAAG
>JAMFTG010000099.1:107500-117500 GCA_023974075.1 Chaenocephalus aceratus | reverse complement strand
GCTAAAGGAGGCTAATGTTGGGCTATAAAGGAACTACAGCACGGTCACATGACTTCACGTCACCACCGCTAAGCTAAAGGTGGCTAATGTTGGGCTATAAAGGAACTACAGCACGGTCACATGACTTCACGTCACCACCGCTAAGCTAAAGGTGGCTAATGTTGGGCTATAAAGGAACTACAGCACGGTCACATGACTTCACGTCACCACCGCTAAGCTAAAGGTGGCTAATGTTGGGCTATAAAGGAACTACAGCACGGTCACATGACTTCACGTCACCACCGCTAAGCTAAAGGAGGCTAATGTTGGGCTATAAAGGAACTACAGCACGGTCACATGACTTCACGTCACCACCGCTAAGCTAAAGGAGGCTAATGTTGGGCTATAAAGGAACTACAGCACGGTCACATGACTTCACGTCACCACCGCTAAGCTAAAGGAGGCTAATGTTGGGCTATAAAGGAACTACAGCACGGTCACATGACTTCACGTCACCACCGCTAAGCTAAAGGAGGCTAATGTTGGGCTATAAAGGAACTACAGCACGGTCACATGACTTCACGTCACCACCGCTAAGCTAAAGGAGGCTAATGTTGGCTATAAAGGAACTACAGCACGGTCACATGACTTCACGTCACCACCGCTAAGCTAAAGGAGGCTAATGTTGGGCTATAAAGGAACTACAGCACGGTCACATGACTTCACGTCACCACCGCTAAGCTAAAGGAGGCTAATGTTGGGCTATAAAGGAACTACAGCACGGTCACATGACTTCACGTCACCACCGCTAAGCTAAAGGAGGCTAATGTTGGGCTATAGAGGAACTACAGCACGGTCACATGACTTCACGTCACCACCGCTAAGCTAAAGGAGGCTAATGTTGGGCTATAAAGGAACTACAGCACGGTCACATGACTTCACGTCACCACCGCTAAGCTAAAGGAGGCTAATGTTGGGCTATAAAGGAACTACAGCACGGTCAGGGTTTTAGGACTCATTCTTGGACCACTCTATGATAAGAAGTGAATAAATGGACACATTCAGGAGCAGAATAACGTAATATTTGCAGCATTTACCAAGTCCCAGGTGTGAGTTAAAATTCAAAATGATGCTGCCGGAGGAAGAGCCCGAAGCTTAAACACTTTGGCTGTAAATGTTAATGCTGCATTGAAGCATATCCAGAGCACAGAACATGTTTCATGTTCCTGTTATGAAAGCCGGTTATTCCCTGTGTGTTTGGATTTTGATTAAGGAGCTCCTCATGTCCCCGTGTCAAAGTGTCCTTGAAAAACAATCTGGCTGCCAGCCTCTGTGAGTGAGTGAGTGTTGACCGGGAACATTTTAAAGCAATGTGGCTTTAGCACTGTATGCATGCCGTAAGCACACGATAATAGCATCTGGAAATGCAGCTGAGGGTGAGTCAATGTTCTCATTAGTTCAGTAATAGGTAATTTATAGATTAACACCAGGGTAATACACCTTAAAGAATGTATTAAAGAGATATTTCAGTGTGGACAGGCAGGAAAGAGTCTCTTAAGATGTTGGATGAAAGCCTTACAGCCGTTATCACCGTTCTCATTAGCTGCAGCACAGTTTAGGAAATCCTTAGGAAAGTTTCCAATGAGCAATGAGAATATATTGTACTTCTGGTCTTATCGTGTCTTCATGCAAGACATGGCTTATTGCAATGATTGTCAAGAGAAGATCTGGCCCATTTTAAGCCACGCTGGAACATATAGATTACTTATTTACCCGCAACCTCGTTTCGACCGACAGCTGACTGAATATTAGCTCAAAGTTTCCAACTGTCGACAAACAATTCTGCACACGATGTTGATTTAACGCCCAAAACAAGCTTTGCATTTACTATCTTGGTGGGCGCCCGTCTGGATCCGTACATTCATTATTCCCAACGAAACAGGACTCAGAGAGACACGAGGAGAGCTGGAGCTCTGATGGTAAACACTGACGGCTTATTTGGAGCTTCGGCCGGAGAATTCACAAGACGTGTCACGAGCCACGGTCTGACCACACGGTTGAGATGCCGCAATCAATTCTACAGACCCCTTCTGTAGCTCCAGGTTTTAACTAGTTCAGAGTTTAATAATGGGCTTCTAGATGTCCCTGAACAATAAACTATCTCATGTCAGCTTATGCTCGGTCATAAACTGGCAACAACAATGCTCCCAAGCTTAAGAGAGATAGCAGCAATACCCCCGGCCGTAGACCTGTGCCGTGGGACAGTGACAAGAGGATTATTACCTAAGCAAACGATTCCCCAACAGACATGAGCTCGAACCAGAGCCTGGAAGGAGATCAATTCAAAGATGTCCGGTATGCACGGTCAGAACCAGGTCTTAGACTATATCTTGGGTCGATATTAGGGGTGGGGGATCGCGATACTTTGCGTGGTGATATTGTGTCGATACACGGACGCCCAGTATCGATATTTTATGATAGAAACTGCAGCATATCCCTCCGAAAGACGGTCGTACACTTGACTGATGATTTCTAATTTACTGAAAACTCCAAACCAACGTTAGCGCTACACAAAGACTCAAAACAACAAGTACATCTAAGCTACATCCATATGAGCATTACTTTAGAAAACCATTAAACAAGTGAACTGCAACTAGTTAGCAAAGTTATAATATAGTATAAAACGAATTGAGACACAAAGCACATATTACAGTTAGCGCTAACCTTGAGCCTCTTGCTAACACTTCAATGTCAACTTTATCATTTGATATCGCCGTATTTAAATGTTGATATCTCCGTTAATATCTGTACTTTATCTGCGTTCTTTTCTCCGTCTTTGCTTTGGGAACAACTTCCTGCTGATATTGCTAAGTCGCGTCCAAGATAAAAGCATGTCTCAATAGAACAGGAAGTTACGTTAAGACAGGTAAACAATTGCAATGAAAGTTACAACAACAATATCTTACAAATAAAACTGAGATTTCACACATCGTTTTGCAGTACGCCCGACCAAAACAAAGCACGTACACATTCTTTGTGTTTATATTAATAATTTAAGATGTATTCAACTTTAATGTTGCTGTTAAAAAGACGGTTCTATTTGTACTATTTGTATTGTCCCACCCCATATTCTGGCGATGTGTGGACAGCGTTGTTAAGTTAATTTAAACAATAAAGGAAACAAGGTGTTTACACTGAAATAAGTACAAAACGGGAACTTTTTAAGATTCCTTGAAGAATCGATATTTAGATAAATCAGATTTTGTAATTAGCTGCGAGAAAACTTATTTTGAACTATATTTTACTTCAGGAAATGTTTTTGTTACAATATAAGCCGCGAATACTCAAACGTGTTCTGTTCTCTGATGTTAGTTAGTTCCAATACATTACAACTCAAAATCAGATGTTTTGTCTTAGCAAGACGATGCAATGTCTAAAGACAAGACCCGCTATCTCACCGCAGAGTGATTGCTGGAGAGACACATTCTGACGAGATGTTGAACACAGATACTGGGCCAGAGTTAGAGTTAGGGCAGATCCGGTTACAGTAAGCATGTAATGCTACAAAGCCTTATCGTTCACAACTATAGACAGTTCCTCCAGTCTGCTGCTCCAAGCTGAACCCCATGGATCACAGACCTTACGTCCGGACTATCCCTTCAGTTACTCCCAGACTCTGCAACCGTTGATGCTTCCACTTAGCTAGACTTTATCACTGCTCTTTGCTAAAAGGGAAACGCGTTGGCCTTGAACTAAAAGGGATGAAATAGCTTGAAGCAACTGGAGTGAAAAAGAAAACGCCAATTAAGGGAAGATAAGAAGGGCAAGAGATAATATTAACTTTGATGAGGTTATGCAGAAGAAGCATCGTGAACATGACAGACTGCACTGAGGATGAAGTGGACTCCTCTGAGCAGCCGTTCATTTCCTGAGCCGATAGCCTTCTGTGCGACGGGTCACACACACGTGTCCGCGCACGCTGATAAGCAGAGCGATTTACTGCAGTCCCCCGTTAGCTCGGGAGTATCGGAGCACCGCCCTCGCACATCCGTACTTCTTTATCTCTCGTGACTCCGCTGAGCGCCCCCCCCCCCCCCCCCCAGGTTAATTAACACACACAGATAAGGAAAAGAGCACAAGTCTGAACACCTGCCGTTGGAACACGCTGGTATCAGGTGTGTGTGTGTCGGAGAGAGTGTGTGAGAGATAAGAGGAGTTAACACAGGCTGGTTCATAAAACCCAACGCAAATGAACCCCCAGCCAAAGCACCACAAGCAGCCATAAAGGCACAGCCCCGACACGGGCGTCGGGGGTTTCCAGGAACTACGAGCAGCTGGAAAAAACCTCAGGGGGGAAATGTTGTTGACAATTCCCTCAAATATATAAATGACGACCCATTTTTCCATTGGCCCGTCATTCAGAAACCCAACGGTCAGAAACACGTCCCGTTCGGTTAGAAGTCTTTCACAGCAAGTTGTTAAAGAGGCTTTTTAGGGGTTTTAGTGTATGTAAACAGTCTGCATGGTTCCTGTGTTTTATCTCGAGCAGCAGTTCCCAAGCTGTGGGCCGCGGCCCCCTAGTGGTCCGCGAAGGCATTGCAAGTGGGCCGCCAAATAATTTGCAAACCATTATGATTTGTGTGGAAACATTTCATAGGATTTATTTTGATTTGAACCTCTTCTCCTTCTTCTTGTTGATCCTCCTTAGCAACGGTCAGTTTGATCCTCCTCAGCAACGGTCAGTACAGTCCTTGAAGCGGTCTGTACTACTGTATTAACCACATGTCACATGTTCTGAATTGACCAATCAGAATTGAGTATACAAACGTCTGTTTGTTACTGATGGCCAGCTCCTTTTATAATTAAAATAAAAAGTACTTTTACCCTCCGTGTTATTTATGGTGGAATATTTGCCGTGAACATTTTTTAGATTCTTAAGTGGCGCCCTGAGTTGAAAAAGGTTGGGAACCGCTGATCTCGAGGGAGTTTATCTGAACACTTACTAACTTCTCAAAAGTGAGGATCTGCTGCTGTGCTTTGTCTTGTACGTCAGTAAATGAAAGAGTGGGGTATGGACTGTTGGTTGCCCCTTAGGGGAGATATGAACAACTACTGAAAGAAAACATTCTGGAAAACAATCAATAGTCAAACAAATGGTTGGCATCGCTAAACTGTGAGCATCAATGGTTCTCCACTGAAGCCATAAACCACTGTTGATGCTATACGGAGCCGCGGGGAGAAAAGAGATGATGGTTTGTAATTGAGGTTTGAAGTCTTGGTTTCTGGCTCACTTCAGCCCCTCGGGGTCTTCAGTTAATAACCGGGAAACCACATCCAAGTCATTTTTCATCGATTAGAAAGTATATCTGCATCTCAAAGGGCTGTTGACCTTCGACCGCTCTACCATCGAGAGCCGACTGACGCACTGCATCACGGTGTGGCTGCTCTGAGGCTCCAGAGAGCCGTGAAAGCAGCAGAGGATCACGGGCTGCCCTCTGCCCTCTCCCCTCTCCCCTCTCCCCTCTCCCCTCTCCCCCCCCCCCCCTCCCTGATGGACATCTCCACCTCCCGCTGCCTCAGTGGAGCCACACACATTATGAAGGACAGCTCACACCCCGGCTTTCAGCGGTTCAACCTGCGGCCCTCCGGAAGGCATCACATCCACAACAAACAGACTCAAAGAGCCATCATTGCTCTTAACTCCTGACATGTGAGCAATGTGACTCTGTCCATATACATCATTACTATTATTATTATTATTATTATTATAAATACACATTATTATTATTAATATTATTTATTACATTATAGATTTTATTTTTATACTCCTGGAAATAAATAATAAGTATGTATGCTGCGTGTATTTTGTTGTCTTGTGTTGTTTTTGTTTTTGTTTTGATGGCACCCTGAAAGGGAGAAGCATTCGTTATGATCTCATAATGACATTCAACTATTCTACTCTATTTTAAAATGATGTGCTTTAATAGGCTAGCCCATAACTGTGACCCAGTGTATCAGTTCATGCTGTCCGGACTGAGCCCACGCACCTGCAACCAATCAATCAACCAATCAATCAACCAATCAATCAACCAATCAATCAATCAATCAATCAATCAATCTCTGTCCTCAGACCCTCTGTCCTCAGACCCTCTGTCCTCAGACCCTCTGTCCTTAGACCCTCTGTCCTCAGACCCTCTGTCCTTAGACCCTCTGACCTCAGACCCTCTGTCCTCAGACCCTCTGTCCTTAGACCCTCTGACCTCAGACCATCTGTCCTCAGACCCTCTGTCCTTAGACCCTCTGTCCTCAGACCCTCTGTCCTTAGACCCTCACATCGTACAAGGAAACACTTCCAGAGAAACCCCACAGTTTAAAGGGAACATGGAGAAACCTCAGGGAGAGCAGCAGAGGAGGGATCCCTCTCCCAGGACGGACAGACTGCAATAGATGCCGTGTGAAATTGAAAAGATAATACATGTGCAGGTAGTCCAAACCGTGTAGCCTTGGCTGCTGTGCTCTCGTGCTCGCACTCCCTGCTCCTGCCTGCTGGCGTCAGCTGATAGAGGTGCCATGGTTCCATCTTGTTATCCAGCATGTTGATTATTCCCTCTGAACTAGCTGAACACCCGGGTCTGGGTGGAGTTCTTCAGAATTGACGTGGAAACTTTACGGTGAAGCTCACTTCCCCTCACCTGTTACTCATCCCCTCCTCACTCCACAGTCTTTACACCACCTCACTCTCACTCGTCCTTTTCCAGATTGTCTTGTGTTTCCGCCGAGCTCTCCAGTGAGTGTTGTGCTCTCGCCTAGATGTTTGTCCTGCCCGGTTTCTGATCCCTGCCTGTTTACGGATCTCGAGTTCCTGCCGGCTCCCTGTCTGGTTTTGGTGCCTGTCTGACGGATTTCCTGGTTCTGACCCTGCCTGTCCTGACCTGATAAACTGAACAGTGCTATACACTGGTTGTATCTGAGTCGTGCTATTGGGTTCTGATCTGTACCTGTGATCGTGACAACTGCATTGCTACACAGAAGTTTCCCCACACTAGTTACCAGCCTTTAGAGGCCTATTGGTAACCCTGACATGTTGGGTAAAGTTTGATGTTCGAAATGTATAGTAGGCTCTCCAGCACATATAAACTGCTGGATGTGAACCCACACATGTTGGGACATTTACACAAGCTGTGTGCGTTAGCATTCATTAGTATTGTAGCTTATGTGGCGGGAGAGTACAGATATATCCACTCTGGTTAAAACTGACATCTTTTATCCTGAAAATGTCAGAAATGGTTTCCAGCATCTTCTATAACCTCCAAACCACTCCAGAACCGTCCACATCTGACAAGCTACCCTTCATACTGTCCACATCAGCTTTAATGCTAATAATGCTGGAAGTTTGCTAATATCCTAATATACATTTCTAGCATTAAAACGTTGGGTTACTGAACATGTCCACGGTCCCACTGCGTGCAAGTAGACCAGGGGTGGGGAACCTCCGGCCTCCGGGCCGTATATGGCCCGTGAGGACCATTTGGTACGGCCCTCGGGTTAATTATAAACACACGCAAAAAAGAAAAAAATGTAAGAAATGTAGACCGCAAAAAAATTAAACAAGCTAGTGCCTATTTTTCCTGCCAAGGTCAGGGCCTGAACACAACACGAGCCTAACGTGTCAGTTCATGGTATATGTCTCGACTGACAGGGGGGCAGTTCTGCCGGAGAGCCACCAGAACGCCGCTCCAGCACTTCAGAAATTGCAGTACCAATAAGGAGCCGTACACATGCCGCAGTTTCTGGCGTGGCTGTGTCTTAGCTGAAGCCCAGTGGCGATCTGCTCATCTGTCAGCCAGTCAATAGCTTTGTTGTTATTAGCATCTGGTTAGCTAGCTATGCTAACGGTTATAAGACGCTTTTTCTCCACCAGTGAGGTAAAGGCACATCTTTATATGATCATTATAGTTATCAAAAAACAAGAGAATACAGTAAACTGGTATAAAAACTATAGACAGTTATTAATAAAGAAGAATACAGTTTGAAAGGGGAGTGATTTTTAAAAATGTCCATAAAGAAAAAGAAAATCTGCTTCCAGTTCTGTTTCAAAGGGTGTTGAGAGATGTATCCATAGATCTCTTAATGTGCTCTCAAAGTGCACCAGATTGATGCTTTCAACTTCAACATTTAAAAAAACAAATCTTCCCGGGGGAGCATGCCCCCGGACCCCCCTAGAGGAGGTTAGGTCCCCCCCCCCACTTAAATCATGTTCACATGGATAGGAAACTAAATAAACTATCTTTCTGTTTTGGTGGTCATGCCACACACCGTGCACGTGCCTCCATACGCGAGTCATGGTGAGATATCTGGATCAAGAGGTTGTTTTTTCTTTGCACGGAATGAAATGAATGGGCAGTGATTTTAGTTTTTTTAAGCAGAGGTCAATCATTTGTACGGCCCTCTGAGGATGTTGTAAAAAATTGAAATGGCCCTTGAGAGGAAAAAGGTTCCCCACCCCGAAGTAGACGAACGAGGAAGAAGAAGAAAGTCACCCTGAGGATATCGAGAAACACCGTTGGTTTGCAGCAAACTGCTCTCAGATCAGTCCGGAGAATGAACACAACGGATCTAAGCAGAACGTGTCACAGGTGAGAGGGTGCGTGCGCGGTGAAGAGCTCTCGCCTCGTAGATGTGCGACGTGTGGTGTGAGAAATCACGTGCTCACAAAGGAAGCGTCAGAGAAGGAGACAGATGGCTTCATGTGAGTTCTGTCATAACCTCCTGAGGGCAGCTCACCAACTATTCACTTCTGTTTCTCGTGTCCTTCCCTTTTCCTTCTGATGCGTTATGCTCTTCTGCAGAGTGTGTGTGGTCCATCAGCGAGTCCTCACACTGATCCTAATTATCGCTTTCTCAATATAAAGAAAAACCCTTTATTTCATGTGTTTGCCTTTAACTTCCCCAAAAGGAAAGTGGAAATGCCGTGTGTGCACGTGATATCTAACACCAACATGTCACTTACATGCACGTACAACAGCGTCAGTTTAAACCCAATTCCTTCCTTGTTCAACACATTATTCATTGGAATACTTTTTATTATTACGCAAGCATTACGCCTGTAATGATCAGAACACATCAAAGGGTTCTTTGAAATAACATCTGCATTGATGTCATATTTTGTAAGTTAAGGTGTTTTTGTTCTCTTTGCAATGCCGCTTCATACTCGATGCATAAGGGGTTAAATATTTTTATTAATTTGATATGTACTCCTCTTTAGTGTGTATGCACGGGTCAAAGTTGTCCGTGGAGGAACGCACATTTTCTCGCCAAGTTGTCCTTTTCATAAATCCCAAACTTTGCTTAGAAATTGCCGTTCCTCGTCTTTTGATCGACGTTTCTAAACGAGTCCAGACCTTTTGAATTGAAGTCAGAGCGATTGTTTCACGACGGGACGTTTCCACTTCAAAGAAGGAAGTTATTGACGCGTTTCACCAATAATTCATTTCTGTTTCTGTCTTTCCTTTCTGTCGTCGCCATGGAGACTCCTGTATGATGGATGGTCTCCGTGGAGACTCCTGTACGATGGATGGTCTCCGTGGAGACTCCTGTACGATGGATGGTCTCCGTGGAGACCTGTACGATGGATGGTCTCCGTGGAGACTCCTGTACGATGGATGGTCTCCATGGAGACTCCTGTACGATGGATGGTCTCCATGGAGACACCTGTACGATGGATGGTCTCCATGGAGACTCCTGTACGATGGATGGTCTCCATGGAGACTCCTGTATGATGGATGGTCTCCATGGAGACTCCTGTACGATGGATGGTCTCCATGGAGACTCCTGTACGATGGATGGTCTCCATGGAGACTCTTGTACGATGGATGCCCTCCACACTGTCTGTGTGTTGTGTATCCATCAGTGAGTCAATGCAGTTTGACTGTAAAGTATATAAAGTATATCAAATCCAAGTGTATTTCCCAACATGTACTGCGTGCCTTGTACCTTCCCCAACGTGGACTTTAAAAGCCGC